>JAANSN010003049.1:0-20522 GCA_036850665.1 Dicranocentrus wangi | reverse complement strand
TGATGATGAGTGAGTGATGTAATCAAAACATTTTTTTATCCCACATATTATATGACAAAGACAAAACTGACAAAACGGACAAAGTGCTATGGTTAAGTTTCTCGATCTCGATCCTCTTATTTTTTGATTCCGATTCCATTCGTAGCTCGCTGACTTTCGGATGTACATGTATGCATTATTAAGTCAGTCTTGAAAGACTGAAGTAGACAAGAGAAATATCTAGGTATATAGGCAGGTAGGTAGTAGTTTTTTTTGCTCTCTCAATCGCTCAATATTTTTTTCCGCTGTGTGCACCCTCGCTCTTCATATGATTGTCGTAATATTATACGGGCATGATGAGCACTAATTTCTGATCAAGTGGTGAGATAAGGGCGTGAGCAGGCCGTAATTTTCATCCTGTTTTACATGCAAACCTCTAAAAAAGAAAGCTTTTAGTGTTTTAGTGTAGTACGTACGTACGTACGTACGGACTCGCACATCAGTTTGTATGCTCACAGGGCTTGAGCTAAATCGAGGCTATTACAAGAGCCAATATTATAATGGCAGGCAGTGGCAGCTTTAATGGCCATCTCAATCCTCAAATTATCAGATCGGATTGCCTTAAACGAAGCTGGTTTTTCGGCTTTTATGACTTCATACAGGGAAATAAGCGAAACCACCACCACTTGGGCATCGTATATCTGTATCGTTTTATAAAATGCTCAGAGAAAATCAACTCTGCTAATAGTGATAATCATTGAAACAATCAAAAATGGAAGGGTTGTGAGTGAGGCAAGCTGGTAGAATTATTATTAAAATGAAAAATTGATGCGTGTATCAAGTATCTGAAGAAAAAAATTTGTTCAACCCCCACTATGCACAATGTTTTTGGAACATTAGAGGGAGCATTGCATATTGGGTTGTGGGATATACAAAAACAGCAAAAATCACTGAAAATTGCTCGAGTTTACGATCAGGTTAAAAAGGATTAGATTCAGATCGTGCAGTAGAATATTATGAGTATTCGATGATTTTGATGTCGAATTTTCAGAAACGAAAGGGCCATTAGCAAGAGCATCGTACGTATTCAGACATCCTTTAGACTAAATATTCCTTAAAATCTCACAATCCGTCAGCCAGTCCTCCTGCTCCTTGTATTTTTCGCGTAGGCTCTGTTACGTGGTCGTGTCAAAACACGATATTTCCCTTTATGTACATATTAACATACATGACATTCTAAATATTTGTATACACGTGACATGACATAATACAAGCTTGATAATGATACCACGCCATAGGTACTCTGTATTATACGGGTGCAGTTTACAAGAGCGTGTTTTTACATGAATATGTAATGAATGTCTATGCATTTTTTTGTTTTATATGGCATGATCAATAAATTTCTCCCTTTCAAAAGTTGTGTGTTCCCAAAAAAGGCTTGTGTAATGGTTGGTATTAGCTGAGTAATTATGGGCTAATGTGCTTCTATAAAAATATTTGGGCTTGGCTCTCAAGGGGGCAGGTATAGAGTCGCACCGTCATTGCATATTTGACTCGCATATTTATTATTCTCCCTCCGAGACATTTTGTGGCGAAGAGGAAGACCACAACCAACAGTAAAAGGACAAGGCAAACCTGCCAAACAATTCGAGTCGACAAGTGAGAAGTGAACTTGACCAAAGGAGCGCTGTGCTGTGTTGTATACCCATTGTGTTTCAGACTTTTTTATGAGGGAGACGTAGGTGGTGAAAGATCGATTTCCACCCGAATTTGTTCTTCGTCCCTCACACAAGCAGAACTGCACATATTTCAAAAGGAAAATACACTTGGAGATAAAAATTCTCAAAATATACATACCTATATGTATGCCTAGTGTCTTGTGGTCCTATGTGCACAAGGTAATTTAATGTGGTGTTTGGTTGGCATTGGCGTGGCTTCACAAATTTCTTGGCACCCTCCATATCCCCTCCTTCCTGGAGGCATTCCTAGAGATTACGTAAAAAGCAATAATCAGTTATGAAATCCTTTTTGTTTTGGTCAGCACAGCATACTCCTTCTCGGAGTGGTGGTGGCTCACATGCCATTTTTTATTTTTTATTGGTCCTCCTGCCAGATGGGTTTTCAGGATACGATAAAGCATGTGGGGAAGTACGAGATGAGATGGAAAATGCCACCGAGACGGCTTTTGACTTGGTAAAAAAAATATACTCTTTTTCTCCTCTCGACTATGAATATTTATCAGGATGAGAGAGCAAAAGTCCGCAATCATGCATAATATAAACATAACGCGCACTCGAGCATTCTGAGAAAGAAAGACACAGCTGGGTGTATAGTATTTAGTTTTTGTAGGAAGATGCATACCTGGAATGTGTAATGAAGCTTGTGTGCATGATGATGACGATGATGATGATACACCGAAAAGGATAATCTTTTTGTCTGGTGGTGGTGGTGGTGGTTGGTAGTAAGCTATATAACGTGGATGTAAACTCTCTGGAAAAAATATGTGCCGACAAACAATGTTTTCAGAATGATTATTACGCTGACAAAAGTAAAATAATATTTGTTGCAGTGCCATAATGAGGATTAGAGAGGAAAATGAGCATTGTTCCAGTCATTGTTCGTTGTTTATTACACTTGTTCCCATTGCTGGCACTATTAACAAGTAATTTATGAAGGGATTGTCGCTTTGCAAAAATGATGTTGGGTGGTGGTGGTGATGTGTTGTGGCTCTTGAAAAAAAAGAGAAGTGGTCCTTCAGATATAATTTTACTTTACCCGTGCACTCTCATTTTGTTACGAGGCAGAGAGTTGATGATGACTTATATGTGGGCTTGCATTGAAGAGCGTAGACATATAGTGCATAAAATGAGAATGATACACTTTTATCGAATTAGAGACACTAGGCAAGGCATACCACACAACACCTGCATTCTGAAAGGAGATGGATGGATGGGATTGGGATTGCGAAACCTTTCTCTTTTTGTGATTTGACATCCCCGTAAGCGATTTGGATTGGTTTTTCAATAACAAACTTTTGATTAGATCCAATTATCAAGGGTAATTTATGATTTGGCGTGGTTCTGCATTAGAGGGAAATAAATAAAAAAAAGTTTGTGATTGATCAGGTGTGACAGGATGTTTGCGTGAGGGAAAAGGACTGCACTTGATAAAGGAGGAGGAGGAGGAGATAGATGTGGAGTTGCTAGTTGTTAATCATGCCGCAGGTGTTTATTAATTGGCAATTTTGAGATATTTTTACAATCTGGTGACATCATACCTGTACGAATGAGTATAGGTGGACTGGTCCGGTCTTAATTGTTCGTTACAAATAAAAATACTTTGAGATGTTCAGAAATTCTTGTCTCACAACAGCAGATGGCATAATTGACATTTCATAAAAGAATACGGACGGATATTACTGTTCGACAGCGTCGTTAGCACTTGCACCATTTGCAATGCATACCGTTCAAAAACTCAACTTGAGACGTGGAATAATAATAGTAGTATTCGTCGTCAGTATGTATATTTATCGATTACAATTACAAAAATTTGTAATTAACACGAACAACAAACTAACTGCTACTGCTACTGAACTCGAAAAGTTTTATCCTTTATTACTCGATTCGATTAGAGGTTAGAGATACAATGTATATAGCAAAACTTGCATTTGTCAGTGTGTGGCTCCATTTAGCCTTAACTTAAAGTTAAAGCCAATTGCTATCATACCAGGAAGCATCCTTTAATGAGTCAATATATCCCTGCATCTTTTCCTTTTCGAGGAGCGCATGACTGAGAAAATTTATTCGTTGTTCAATCAGTGCTTCGTGGTCTGGCAGTGTGGGAATGCATATAGCTTTCATAATAGTGCTCCAATTGTACCAGAATCCACCGGAAATACATGCAGCCACGACGAACATTGCGGTATGCAAGTGCAGTCCAAACTTTTCATGTGGGTCGAGGTATTCCCCATAGTCGTTGTTAATTTGAACCCATCGGGCAGGGTGATATTCCTTCAGGAACATTTGTCCCATGGCGAGCAATCCGATGAAAATAACAAAGACGAGCAAAGTCGTAACTAACCATCTTGTCAAAAGAAACTCTGATTTTATCCCACCAAGTAATTCGTTATTCTTCCGCTCAACCTCAAGTCTGTACTTGAGCGCCTCCGCATCCTGCTTTAATGTCTGCAGTGCATCGTCCACGGACTTGAGAAGGGCGGAGTTGACGGCATTCCTCAACTTGTCAGACTGACCAATATAGCGAGTCAGGTCAGGGCAGTAAATGGGCGGAATGAAGCCTGTCCTTCGGGAGCATGGATGACGCCATATGGCGTTGGTGAGGTTGGCCAGAACGGTTTCTCGTTCTGCAGCGACATCGGATCCATCGCTGGTGTCTGCCAAGAGAATATGAAACTTCTCGTGGTAATCATCCCACAGGCCCTCAAACGGCTTCAGAGTCTTCTCTGCAGGGATCCGGCCGCTAGGGTCAAAAAAGATGAAAACGAGCTGAGCAGCGTCCACCAGCGACTTCATTGGGTTGATTGTCGCGCTTAAGTCATCCGAATGAAAAGGAATCGGGCTAGGAGCAATAACGAACGACACTAAATCTTCCTCCGATACAGATGCCACCTCCGTGATCAAGTGATTCTGCAGCTCGGGCAAGTTCCGGAGCTCACTCAGATGCGGGTACACGTCAAAAACTTCATTTCCTTTTAGAAGCTTGCGCTGATTTCCCTGGATAATGTGAACTTTGCTCAACTTGCCAGTACCCCGCCGACTGATAAACGCGTCACTACGGGAGTCTGCAAAGTAAGAATTGAGGAATTTCCTTTTCCCCTCCTCATCATCCCCGACAAGAAGTACCGTGATTTTTTCTGGTGGGCGGTTAATGTCTCTTTTGACACTTTTGGCTGTGTCCAGAATACCGATTTCTGATTTGGTGTACAGGGTCTTGATGTTTTTGATGATTTTTGGTAAAGTGTAATTTCCGCCAGCGTCTGACTCCTCCGAATCATTGGGTACACCCAGGAATGTGTTGATTGATGACATCGCTTGTCCTATATGTCCAATGTAAAAGGGATATTTGAAACAATCAATATGATTTCAAACTGTCGTCGTGTGCAAAAATTAAACATTGAATATCATCGAGATATACATATAATGTCGTATTTGTCGGAGATTTTATTCGCATCAGGGAGCTTATTTCTATGATTCGCATAAAAAATTAAATGAAGCTTGAACGTATATGAAATGAAGCTCAGAATAGTAATCTCGATGAAATGGAGTCACAATGACAACTTTTGCTAAGGTTTTTTTATTAAACAAAGTAGCAACCGCCGACACATGGTTATGGTTGACCTACTCGCTCTAATGATTCAACAAAACTGAGCATCTTTTCCTTTTTACGAATTACACGAGCAAGAAATCTTAATTGAGTTTCATGAAGCCCTCTGGAGTCCTCTGTCGTAAAACATTTTGCACAAATAATAAACCAGAATCCATTCATGAGCACAGCAAGGGCGATTGTTAGAGCGACAAGCAAGCAGTACTCGTAGTAATCCCGACTAAAGCTAGAGAAGGCTCCCTGGGCTTCTGTCTGTTTGTCATCTACCCGTGTCCACCACTTTGCCATTTTTAAAACTTCCATGATGAGTATTGCACCGATTAGCGAAATCCCAATTTGTCCAAGCCCCAAACTTATCTTTCGTTTAAAACTTGTCACAAGGCGGGTTGAAAGACACGTCGATAAACTGTTAGCATCCTGTTCCAATTGGGCCAGGGAGTCTTTCACGGATTTCTTTCGGACATTTCGAATCATGGCACCTAGTTGGTCGTCATCGAAGGCGTAAGTTAAATCAGGACAGTGTATAGGAGGGATCACACCAGTGCGCAGTACGTAAGGTTGGGCCCATAATGATCTGACCACCTGAGACAGTACGGTTTCCGTGGGGGTTTCGTAGCCATGATCTAAGTCTGCGAGAATCAGGTGAAACTTTTCGTGTTGCTCATCCCAGAATTTTTGAAATGGTTCCAGGGTGGTCCAGGGGGCAATTTCCCCGCTAGGATCAAAAAAGATGAGGACGAGATCCGCCTTGAGTACGAGTCCATCCAGAGCCCTTTCCAAAGTCGGCGGAGCACGGTCCAAGTTTCCTTCCACTTGGTTGCTGTTGCCTCGACCCGGAAAAAGAATGAATGATACCATACTTTGGTCAGGTTTCGATGTTACTTCCGTTGTCCAAAACTTACTCCATTGAGGGTTATCTCGGAGAATAGCCAGATGGGAACAATAGTCCAGAATGCTATCTCCAATTATAAGGGTTCTGCGACTGCCCTCCGTTACGTAAATATGATTTAATTTGTCATATTTTCGGCTGATAAATGCCTCACTTCGAGGTTCCCGGAAATAATGGTTCAAAAACTTTCTTTTTGCCAAGTCATCGTCCCCTACAAGCAGAATGGTAACTTTAGCCTTGGGACGGGCTACACTCAAATTGAAGTCTGTTCCTATTTCTTCAAGTCCTCCTTCCCTTGTGTAAATTTTAACAATTTGTTTCGCGATGTGTTCTAATGGATCACCTTTGTCTGTCCAAATATCGCTCTCCTCATTCGAATGAAATTCCGATTCGGGTGGCGGGGGTGAAGATTCCAAATTGACAGCCATTTGATTATTTAAAAAAATATAGTACAGGTGTTACGTATATTTTTACCACTTAAATGTGCCGACTCTGCCGACTACAGCTCAGGGTGGAGAGGCAGGGAATGCAAATGAAATTCCTTACGAAATGAATGCCTTGAATTACATAATAGAGATTTCCTAAACTCGCTAATTAAAATAACAATGACAACTGACAACTTATTTTGGATACAACTACTTTACTGTAACGATATATTGGCGCATTCAGTTTAGTGTTGGTCAGTTCGGATGGGATAAAATGTGATGTGAAACTATTTGTTATTATTTCATTACAGAAATTAAAATGATTGTTTCGCTATGATTTCTCGCTCATTGCTTCAAACTTCTCCAATAAAACAGTCTTCTCGTGCAAGGCATGTCTTGCAAACAACAGCCGTTTTTGCATTAATCCTTCTTCGTCCGCATTAAGGATTGGTCCAAAACGTCCGAACAGGTCGCACTTGTACGCAAGGCAAATGAGAACCACTCCACATGCCCCTTGTACCGCTACGAGTTTCCAATTGTAGCCAGTCGCATCGTCGGATTGATTCTCCTCGGTAGCTAATTTATTCATGAAGAGTCCAATAGTGGCGATATATATCATGCCCAGAAGGACAACCCAGAGAATTCCGCTCTCCTGATTTTCACGCTTCATTTTTGCCACGTGGTTTGTTTTCAGTTTATCCTCTAATATGTCAACCAGCATCTTCGCGTCCGTTTCCAGTTTGGCAAGTGCACGGTGCACAGACTTGTCCGCGGCGGACTGGATAATCTCCATCAGCTTTTCTTCCCCCCATTCGGGATTAGTCAGGTCGGGCACAAAGATTTGCGGGATGATCCCACTTTGCTGGATATACGGGAGGTGCCAAATTGTTTGCACAATCCCTGACAGAGCGACATTTCTTTTTTCCTCACACTCGCTATTACTTGCTTTTGCCAGGAGCAAGTTCAGCTTGTGGTGATGCGCCTCCCAGAGGGGCTCAAACGGCTTTAATAGCTCCGAAGCTGGAATCGTGCCAGACGGGTCGAAAAAGATGAAGACGAGATCAGCCGCTTCCACAAGAGTCGATACAGTGGTGTCCAAGTCCAGTTGAGCTATACGTCTCCGGTTGTTATCCGCATCGATAGCTTCATACTCCACACGTGCATCCTCCTTAGGAACCATTTCCGGCGCGAGAATGAACGAGACCAGGCTTTTCTTTTCTTTTGTAGCGATCTCCGTAGTCAAATAGTCTTTGAGCCCGGGCACCTTCTTCAGCTCGGCCAAATGGGGACAGTAGTCGAGAACGGTTTCCCCCGTGACATACTTTTTCCGACAGCCATGCGTGATGTGGATTTTGTCCAGTTTATCGTACTCCTCCACCTTGCTGATGCATCCTTTGCTCCGTGACTCGTTGAAGTACAAATCGAGAAACTTGTGTTTCGCCAAATTGTGACTTCCAACCATGAGAACAGTGATTTTTTGCTTTGGATACTCCACCGGGCAGTCCAGATCCAGAGAGTAGGATGTTTGTATTAGACCCACCTCTTTTACAGAGTATAACCGATGGATTCTTTTCATAATTTGCTCAGAGTCCATTTCAGAGTCAAAGTCTGACGCGTTTGAGGGTACTAGGGCTAGTTTAATATCAAAGTTGGGTTTCCACATTTCCTCTGTACAATTTTCTGTCTGCAAACGTGGGCATGTGAGGAATTACGCAAGAATGCCAGTTTTTGCAGTAATTTGACATTTCATCCCATCCATACATACATAACACGAAAAAGCCATATCTTTAAAAATCCCAATCTCAATGACAACTTTTCCGTCAAAAATATGCGCCAACATTACTATCTGAGCTTGTTCACATTTTTTTTTTGCATAATCTTCCGCATGTTTCTTCCACTCGTAAATCCTCTTTTCAAATTTTCCCAATCCCATCCAAATTACTTAATTGAACATCAAATAAAGCACCACATTACTCTCCCTACTGAAGTACTACTAGCTCTCCTCCACATAGTACCTAGCTCCATGTGAGCATCAAGCAGTGCAAACATTGTTTTTAGCAAAAATCCACTACCCATATACACATCACATTATGCGGTCGTTGTCATTCTTTTGTAAATTGTAGACTTTTGTCTAAATTGTTATTCCCTTCCCCACGAGTTTTATTTTTTTCTTCTTCTTTGGTCAACGGCTAATGACATCAGCACATCTTGTATTCAAGCATAGCAGCATACATTATATTCCCACTAAAACGAAAATGATGAGATGGGTGCTGATAATGGGCGACGTTGATACATGAGGACAAAAAGGAAATTCCCTTGAAAGAAAAGAAGAAGAAGAAAAAAAAACGAGGTACATACATACGTTACATATCCACGAACCACAGAGATGGGCATCAGGATGACAAGAGCTTTTTTACTTTTCAACTGCTGTGTACACGTAGTATATACCTCGGCACAATTTGTGTAGTAGTAGTAGTCTCTCAGACAAACATAATTTTCTCCTGACTAAAAAGCAATCTTTTGTTGTTCTTCTCGTCATGTTTTTTTTTCTTTCTTTCCTCTATATCTCTCCTGCAATCATCCCTCTTGTGTTCTGTGTGGTGATGTGTTTTCCATGCAAATTGCATTTCTTCTACAATATTTTTTTTTCAAAACCCCAAGTACCACCACGTACACTAGAAAACATGATGCGTGCATTTTTTTCTTGTGTATTCTAGTGATGAGTACACTTTAGTAAGTTTAACGCGTCTACACAATTCTCATTTTTTTGCGGTAAGCATTGAGCAAAAGTGACAAAAAATTATGATTATTGCCATCGTCCGGTCATCAATCTTGATAAAGTGTCATAAGGATAATGGGCAGAGTTACAGAGGGAAAATAGAGTTGAGATGCTTGTTACTTTTTTTGAGAGCAATGGAAGTTGGTTGAAGGAGTGGTCCATTAAATTTTCTAAATCCGTTCATAAAAAAGACAACTACTATATTAGGCTTTTTTTTCTTCTATAACAGAGCAGAGTGGAGTGGAATGGAAGGAGTGTGTGCTGATTATGATGAACATTAAATTGAGTGTAAATAGCGATTCTCAGCTCGTAAAAAAGATGACGAATTGGGGATATGGGGGTTATTTTACGATTATGAGTTTACCCAATGAGCTGTGACAAATGGGATTTGGGATATTTGAAAAGTTCATTCAACTGTGGCCCTTTGCTAGAATAAATTCGAAATGAAATGAAAAAAAAAATACTAAATCAGGAAAAAAATCCGGATTTGAGCACCCCACAAACAAAACATGAGGGGACTCGCCACAAAGCGGATATATACATGACAAGCAGACCGTATGCAGTAGAAGTGCGGTGTATAGGCGAAAGGACTATTTTTCCTCCTATGTAAACATTTGTTTTGTGCCATAGTGCTCTGCTTGGGGCTGTATTTGTCTTGGGAAAGGCTGAGAGTGGTGGTGGTCGTGACTCACCTAGCTGCGCTCTCACAGTCCCATTGGGTCTCTGTTTGCTCAGTGTTAAACCAATAGTGGGCACTTGGGCTGAGTAAATAAAAAAGCAGACAACCTCCTCAGAGCTGGCTGTCTTGTCTACGCTGAAAAAAACAAATATACCTATACCTACACAGGACGCGTTGGTGCGTTTGGCGCTGGCCTTGTTCTCTCTCGCTGTAATCCACACTGTACAAATACGAGGGGCTTGTGTTTGTTTAACTGTCGAGGATTTTTTTGTGGAGAGATATCAACTCCTAAACAAACACAAATTATGTGTCTTCGAGAGAGGAAAATGCACGCCCTCGACGAGTCTTGTGATCCCTGTGGAAGAAGATTGAGGGATGTGGGCAATGGGATTCGTGGTGAGGTGAAGGATTACATTAAATAAGATAAAAAACAGTGCAATCCTTGTCGTATTTTCTCATTGTGAGCAATTGGGGGTGAAATAAAAAAAGATGTGAAATCCTTTGCTGTGAAATACTGGTGAGTAGAGATCACTGAAAAATTATGTAAAAACAAGTACAGTGTGTGTACTAAAATGGATTGCTGGCCATCGTATATCCGTGTGTGTGTATATATATTTATGCACCACAGTATTTTCCTCGTTTGTCCGACAGGTGAGTCCACAGTCAACAATGCAAGTAGCCCTGCAGCCGCTAGCGTCATGAACGGTTTCGCATGGTTATTAGTGCTTTTTGCCTACGGCTTTCTTTCGGAATCTTTTAGGGTCATTTGTAGTTTTATATCTATCCAGATGCGGACACACAATTACATTTATGAATGCAAATTATTAGCTCATGAACAAACCAGATGCATGAGCCTGTCTTGAATAACCTAGGACAATAACGAGAATACAATAATATAACCTTTTATTGATATCTCATTAAAATTATTGATCCCACTGAGACAGCCCAATTGAATAGCTGCGTGGCCCATTCTGTCCGCTCGGTGAGCAGTTCCATTCTTGTGCGGTTGTATAACTGTGGGATGCCCCGTCCCAAGAAATCCTGTAATTTTCGGCTTGCTTTTTTCCTCTAAAAAGAAAAAAGGACACACCACACTCACCAATCTCACATCTTTTTGGACAGATTGACCTATTGGTATTCACATCTCCTCTTTCATTAGCTCGACATGGACACCAGAATGTTATAACGCTTCAGAATGGAAGTGCAACAACAGGTGTGAAAGTCGGCATTCGGTCCCCCTTTAATCAACACCTTAGGCGACTATCCATCCATCTCTCTTTTGCTCATCTCTTCAGAAAACAGTCAAAAACATATTTCCATTTCGTTCCCTGCTCATATCCCTATGTATGCCTTCCCGTTCATGAAGGGATCTTTGGAGGCAGCGGGTGCAAATCCAGCATATTATTATTGCATTCGAACTCAACGAGAGAGGAGCATGCACTGCGAGACCAAAAAGATTTATGGATTTACAAAGGGAATTTGACAGGCGTGTTTTGTGCGTAAACTATATTAATAAACATATTTACAGCCTATATATCCCACTCCAACCGTCCAAATACTAGAGATACTCTGTATAAACAAAGTTCTTAAAATATGAGAGAATCCCTTTAAGTACATAGGTATATCCCTTCAAGTGCCTTTGTTCATCAAAAGTGCATCAAAAGTACACCCTTATTTGGAGAAACTTATCATTTACTCGGAAAAAAATCATAAAGGTCTCTCTCTCTCTCTCTATGATTACTTCTAGCGGCTGCCTTGGTCTGACGGACGGATACATCCATGATGCGCCTACCTTCATACTTGGTTCATCGTTCGTATACCGCGTATAATTGACTTTTACACACTGGCACTCTGTCATTATCGGAAATATGCGATAGGAATGGGGAAGCGGGTTTGGTCCACATCTAACACGTTATTATATATCCCCATCTCAGTTTTTTACCTGTCTCCCTCCTGCTTCATATCGTTCGTTCGGTAGTGGTGGTTGGTGGTGGATGGAGGTACGGGCATGATGATGGTAAATCTCCGAAAATTCAATATTAGTAGAAGGAATGTGGATTTGAAAGTGAGTCTGGCAATCATCCACTTTGTTTTCGAGGTGCAGTATGGACACAATCTGGCGGCTTCTCTTTTGCCTCTCAAGAAGACCCTAATATTAACCTTTCCAACACCTAGCCTGCAATTATCTCTTTACCATTTGACTTTTCACGGCGGAATAAAAAAAAGTACCATTATTGCATTGGATAGTAAGTTGGATGGNAAAAAAGTACCATTATTGCATTGGATAGTAAGTTGGATGGAAAGCAGTGAGTGAGTGAGAGGAGGTTTCTTTTTCGCGATGAGATGATTTAAGATGGGAGAAAAATGTAATGGTCACACTGTGAGCAAGATGGCCTAATAATTTTAAATGTTTTATAGGAAATATAATATTTTATATTTTTTGCAGACCAGTAGTACTCGAACGTTCTCACTCTCTCTTTCCATGTGTACCTGCTGATGCCTGGCTAATATGCCAATTATTTTCAGAGGAAGATTGACTTTGACAAGGCGGCCCTTGTTATCTTGACTGTGCGGCAAAACTCTAATTTGCACTTGAACAGTTGTTCCCCTCACATAAAGATCGAGAAAGTGTAAAAAAAAAGCCACTATGAAGTGGTGGTACTGCTGGTACAGGCGAGCGGCAGGGAATAATATGAGTTTCATTTTTGGAGAATGAAACAGTAGTCTAAAAATATTTGACTGCAGATGGTGCTAAAAATCCACTTTTACGATGCTATTAAGCATTCCATTCTCTCCAGAAAAAGATGCCGACGGCCGACAGTGATCCTGCCACTCGCAAATTCAAATTTGAACTTGTTAAATATTGACAGTGTCAAATGGAAGGTAGAGAAGGTAATGCACTAGAGCGCTGACTTTACCAAAAAGGTCATAATAGGAATAAAATTTGCAATGCTTAGTGGCCGCCCGAAAATGGGTATACGAATTAAAATGTCGTCGTTTTAAAAAAAAGTGTGAAGTATTATGTATGTGTGCTCGTCGAACTCTCGAACAAATGTGTATGCGGTACGTAAAGCCGTGAACAGCTTGAAGCTTTTAATAAACTACTCATAAAATGGGATTTTTTTTCTTCCAAAGGTTTAAAAAGTTTAGACACACGCTGTACTTACGGAGGTTTATACATACATGTATATTCTTTTGGATAATTTCATTTTTCCATTTTTATCCGAAGCTCATTATCTGGGTTAGCTGCCCCCCAGGGAGAGATGATTTTAAGATCAAACGGACAATCTTCAAAATCCTTTTTTGTGGTGTGAGTTTCCCAAACAAATAAAATGCTAACAAGAAGACAAGGAAAATGAGCTTGATTAGAAAAAGAAGCATAAAAAAATGCAGAGCACAATGAAGGCATGATAATACATATATTTATATATATATGGTCATTTCTCCTGACACGTTTGGTATTCAATGAAAAAAAGGTGCTAAAAGATGTGTGAAGAAGAAGGGTTTACACAAAAGCAATATACCAACTTAACCTTTTTATGTAAAAAAAATGTATTATTTTCTTCATTCACAGCTTAAAATAACAAACAAGAGCTAGTTTTGTACTGTTTGTATGTAGTTGCTAACAATCCAATCGTGCATTTGTTATTAGAGCTTTTTTGGTTGAATGAATAAACCAGCACCCAGTCCGTGTTTTTTTTTTCTCTCAGTATTTTTCATGTCAAGCAAGAGTAAGACCAACAGGTAACTAGTTTAGTTTATAATTCTCGAAATAGATACGCTTTATCATATATATGTATAATATTCTCTGATAAATCCGCTGCATTTCATACAAGAAATGTATTATTATACAACCAGAGAATACAGTGTTTTCTGTAAAATAACTAAGTATTTTCTCATTTTGGCTTTCGTAAACGATTCCACTCGTTCGCTCGCTCGTGAGAGTGTGTATAAAACATTGAAATTTATGATGAGCTCAACCTGTGAGATGAATGAATAAATGAATATAGAATGAGTAGTTGAACTCAATAGGATACTACCTTTTTAGCGTTATTTGCTCAGTTTCAGCTTTCATCACTTTTCTGGTCTTGTAGGGAAGAAGATACAGGGAAAAAAATATAATGAGAGGAGAGGAGAAACGAGCTGGGAGGAATATAACGGAGTTTTTGGTTATTTATACCTAGAAAAACAATGTGAGCAGTGAGCACATAGGTCAGTAAATATAACTCCACTTGGAGGAGACTTGGTGTCGTCGTCGTTAGTTCAATCCGGTGTCCATCATCGCCCCTATTGTTTTCGAAAAGGATCCAAGCTGTCTCGCTAACTAAAAACCTGCCTCCACTTTGTCTCTCCGGAGTGGAGCTGACCTATTTCACTTTAGCCCTCCTGGGGATACTCCAAAAGGAATGTCATTTCTTCCACTTTACATTCTCCTCGCATCTCTCACTTCAACATTATTTCCCTTTTGGACTGGAATGTACTGATGTTCACTCGAATCGAATTGTGGATACAGCTTTTGAGGTTGATGATTGCACTTGTGATTTTGCTAATAAACGTGCCGACATTATGAAACTAATCTAATAACATTCCATATCTTTTTGCTCGTAGTATGCTATTCTCTTGAAATCCTCTTGTAATCAAAGGTGGCTACAATACAATTCTCCCTGTTGGAACGAATAAGTTAGAATCCCACTGTACTGCTGTGTATATATACAATATTTTGATATCGAATCAGTGAAATATGAGGTAATAATTTATCCCGAAATTGATAGTGGTCAATTACGACGCGTTATTTATGCCCAACAAATCAAAAACACGGCAAAGACTTGCCTTCTTCACTTCACAACAAAAAAACAAAAGGTGTTTCCTCTGTTGTGTTGTTGTGCTGTGCCTGTGCGTATCACCTTAGGTATATATTCCACTTGTACGCTCTAGCTCCGCGTGTAATCCCACAGACTTAAAAAGCAATAGTGGCAGGGACCTTATAAGGAGATTTTTTTCAATGAGTCGTGAGTCGTTCAGCCATATATTTTTTTTTTCGTCCTTTTTATTGAATTAATCCAAAAAGATTGTGTATTATACTAGGCTGTACGTATACAGAAGATTTTATTACAAATATCATGACAGAGTGGAAAAGGTATAATCAACATGGGCATATTGTAATGCTTTATGGTCGTTTTTTCGAAGGAGGGGTTGGTTCACTCTGGGGAAAAATCAATCGATTCATAATCCACAAAAATGTATATATATATATATACCTAGCGCGATATATAGGTATGCGTATATGATTTCATGAGGGAAATGGGTGTATATTGATTGTGAGTAGCGGTGTCCTTTTCCCCCATTGTTCGATTCAAGTACATTGTTGTGATGTAATTTCTCATCGCACTCGTTTCTTTGAGTTTCGGCTGGATGTGTATATGTATGCATGGCAAAACTATATGATTTTTGGACCTCTTTTGGGTAAACTTTTTGTGAATGTGATGACACCGTTTTTCCTATTATTACCTTTGGCACACAAGACCCGCTCCTATTGTATCCGGGGAGGATAAAAGAATGACTTGTTGAGAGCTGTAAACTTCGAAGAAATTCAAACAATTATTATTACAAGTGCATTTCGAAGCTCACAGTAGTAGATTTTTTCTCTCTCGATATAACAATAGATATCACTCCAACAATGACTGTCCCTCTTTTGTTCGTCCACGTACTCTCATTCATGATAGTTTGTACAAGTATTTACCTTTTTCTTTGAAAAACATGAAAGCCAGCCAGAAGTCCATTGAGATTGAGCGCACACACCTCCCATTCCATGGATCAATGACGAGGAATAATGAACTGCAATATAATATCCACGCGGAAGGCGAGAACAGAAGAGCAAGAAACTGCTCATTTTTTTTCATTGAGCTTTAGTCGCATTTGTAATTTAGTCTTGTGCCGACGACACTAAATGTCCTCGTGAGTAAATAAATGAACAATAATCAGGGGATTTGTGACAAGGTCAGGAATTAGAGGAAAGAGCATGACTTTGGTTGGGTGTTTTCTCACAAAAGATATGTGGATGATGAATATAATATGCCGATCGGCCACTTTGAATTTGAAGTTTGACTTTTGTAACTTCTCAACCAGGACGGGTATTTTTATTTTTATTGAAAGAAATGTATTTATTTATCTTTCCTTTGCTCGAGGAACCTCTGAGGTAGTAGTTCGTAGTGGTAGTGGTAGCCGTTGCGGCGGCATTTTCCGTTTGATAGGATGACAAAACAGTGTGGATAGTTCGGATTTAAGGGATTCTGAAATTGAGCTGGAGAAATGAAACGAGGTAGTTATATACCTAGTTTGTCCCTCTTGCATCTCGTTACTTTTGTCCGAAACGAGGTCGTAAAAAAGTTGCCCGTTTCCTTCCTCAAATTGTAATCTGTGTGTAAGTATAAACGGAGGCAAGTGCATTAACAATGAAAATTTAGGAATTTTGTTCGTACTAAATAATGGTAATAACAATAAAGTCAAAAAGTGTTCTCAATAATTAATATGAAGTGAATGGTGGGTCCTGTCCGCATTTAAGTATGTATACAATGGTCGTGAAATATACTTTAAATGGTTTGAGGGTACTTTGAGAGAGGATACCGAAATGAGGATGCATTTCACTTCACACCTTTGTCCCTATCTTTGCTTAAGGTATAAAAGTAGGTAAATCTTTCTTTTTTGTAAACGGAAGGTTTATTTAAATGAGCTCCTTAGAGCATTTACGTAATAATAGAAAGACGAAACTTTTCCAACTTGTATATAAGGTAGGTATTTGTTACTTTGCCCATGTTAATTATTTAAGGATGTAAATAATGGGATACTTGTGTTAAACAAACTGGATGGTGGAAAATGTAGTCAGCATTAACTGTTAAAAAACTAGCCGTGTACTGTTAATGAGTTGTGGGTGTATCAAAGCAGGTCTTTCTTTTATTTACTTTAACGTATTAATATTGCACGACTAAATCATCATCGTCGCCAGAAGTAAGAAAAGTTGTGAGGAAAAATTGAATTAGTTTGAAATCTGCTCAATGTAAAGTTTGTGGAGAATGTTACGCGAAATACTTATTTTGATTCCAGGAATAATACTAAAGTTCAAAGAAAGCATATTCGTGTAAAAAATGTAGTGAAATTACAGCTTTCTCATGCAAAGACAAGCTATACAAGTCACGTAACATCTATACCCATTCCATTCCTCACAACATTATCATTTTAATGCGCCCAGCTCCAAACCCCATTACCGTATTCAAACGGAAGGAATCAGAGAGAGAGAGAGAGAGCAGAGCTAAAGAAGCGCCGAAGAGTCTCAGGTGTTTTGCTTGAGGCAACAATATTACCATTACCACAGTTCATCTTCTTCCATACAGAAGCACAGGTTTTGGCTTGAAAAATACTGTGAGATTCCAGAGACCCCAGAACCAGAACACATATAGAATAGAGGTGATATTATTATTATAAATGCAGCACACAAGCTACACTCATTTTTGAACTATATGTGTTATTCCTCTTCATTTTCTTCATCTTCGACTTATTATTCTCTGTGAGGAAGCGGACAAGCCAGGCAGGCAGGCTTGTAGGAAAATACCGAAGTAAACGAACACGGTAGAGGGTCCATGCAGAGTCAGCAGGATGCTCCCATCTTGAAAAGATGAAAAACAAGGGATCCTCGATCTCCTCTCTCACATCGGATCCCCTGAGCCTCCGAACAGTCTGCCAGATCCTGGAATGAGGTGAACTTGAAAGAATGTTACACAATAGGAAAATCTCATATATAACAAGCATTCCACAATGGTAAACTCAATTGACTTTTTCCTCGTCTAACCTGTGATCCCTCATCCCTCAACTACATTACATATAGGTATACCTACTACCCCAATCCAATTATTTTTTTCTTAGAGAGATGGCTTACAATAATACAATAATATGTTTTGTGTGTAAAGCTTGTTGAACTTGGCATTGTCATTATACTCACCCTCTCCACCAAACAGACATGTTCGGCGCGGTCTTTAACATTTTTTGGTTGGCTCGGTTTAACAATGGAGGAGCAATCAACATTGAAAAATTTCCATTTTACACCTAGGCACACACAACCACTCGTAAAAAGTGCTTTAGCTCATCTCTTTGTTCAGGTGTAAACCAGTATAATTGTTGCTTCAAAAAATATTATATATAATTTTGTTGGAGAAGAAGAAGCAGAGGGCCCTTGGGATTGCATTGCAGTACAGATACAGATAGTGACTGCGCATTCATCGGAATTTGTGCTTGTAAAAGGGAAGTTATAGCATTCTTTGGCTTTGGGTGTGTGTATTATCTGGATGTTGTCCAGAGAGCTCTTTGAAATGATGCCTATACAAACACTGGAGTTCTCTCCCGCAGTCACAAATTCACTTTTCTTTTTTGTTACTCCGCTCCGCGACTCAATAGGAATACAAAAAAGTCGTCCTCATCCATATTTTCCACCTTGAAAGATATGCGGCTTAGGTTCTGCCCTGATTTTTCCTTTCCAATTTATAGCTTCCAACTAACTATACGCTAGAAATCCTTATGTCACCGGCAAGTGTAACTGTAATAGATGTAGATGTGTATATACTGTGGTGTTATATTTTTTTGTGATTTTTGATCCTAAAAGTTGGTAAGATTGTACATTTTGATTTTGTTTTTTTTGTGTGCAAAGTGCACCGGGTATATTGATATTGAGCCGTGTGATTATTCCATTTTCTTCCAACAATTTATGGATTCGATTATCCACAGTCATGCACCAAAGCTTTTCTGCATTTTCACGCGAAAATCACATCAACTCTTGCACAACCAGCAGGAATGAGAGTATACAAAACCAAAACTCTACTACCCTCCAAAGATCTCTCACAAGTTGGTCATATATCACCCGAAAATTTATGCCTTTTCTTTCCCTGCCTGCGTACATGCATAAGCAATCAAAATATTATTTTTGATGTGCTATTCTCTTCTTTCTAGATTTATTCAAGTTTAATGTAATATTGGTGTGCTCCCCGTCAGTTGGTTTGGTTTACAACCGACGCATATATATATATAGACATGCATCATGCATCCATTCATTTTTTTTTCATTTTTGGTCCCAAGAGATACTACCAAACCTTCATTTCCCCTTTCTCTTATTTCTACATGCCAATAACTCAGAGTCGAGCCAGTGTTATTTATTATTATGATTCATGTGCTCCTTTTTTTTCTCTTCTCTTTTGATTCCAGATCTCATTAGTATTCTCCCATTGATCCGCCTTCTTCATATTCCCATTTCATTCAATCAAACTGATATTCTTTTCCAAAATCCTTTCTTCTACAGAGTGTTTCGGTAGATATATATTATTAGTATGGCATTCCTTAAATATTAGCTTCAGCCTGATTCCCGAGCTAATAATAATCCACCATCATCAAACAAAAATCCAGTGTGTTTATCAGTGTCCTCCTATTCCCCCGTTGACGGATGACCTGATGGCGTATTAGGTACGTTGGGATTGCTTCCCTGATTAGATTTTAATGAAGGATGAGCCCCGTCCCAAATCTGGATTAGTTCCGAATCCATGACCTTGGAGGTTTAGCCGACCAACTTGAGGATAATTAACAAAACGGAGCTGTAAAAATCTCCGCAATGAGCAAGCAACGGGTTACGCTTGTGTTAACACGTGACGAACAAAATTATCATTTTTCCTCATTATTAATTCCATCATGAGAGAGTTGGTGCATCTCAAGGAAAAAAATCGGTTTGCTACTGGGTATCCAAATATATATTCCTTGATTTGATCACGAGGAGCCAAAAATGAGGTATCACCCCTTCAATTTCTCAATTTTGTTCCGGACCAGACAACCAGAGAGAATATATATGCATTTTGGGAAAAAATGGAAAAAAATATCATTTCATTTTCTGAATCCATACATATTTCTCCCATAGTTCACCCCTCCTCCTCCTCCTCCTTGCACCGCTCGCTGCTGTGTGGTCTACTTATTTTATCTAGAAAGAAAAAAAAATGAGAAAATGGTTCTTTTGAGTGTGAAGCGGAGCACGCAAGCCATTTCAAATTGAAAATGAAAATTGAAATACATAATTTCCAGGGTTTTCTCTCAACACGGGGGTGGTGGTGATGAGCAGAGAACCATGAAATCAGGAAAGATCGGGGGATTTTCTACAATCATGAAAAATACGTTTCTCTCTCTACCATTCTCTCAAGTTGAATGTTAATGTTTAAATAAATGTTTTGTGTAGTATGGATGGATTGGATATCCGCTTAAGGATTCCTCTCCGACTTTACCTTTTAGCCAAGTTGAACTGCTTTTTTTCTAGTTTCCAAATTCCAAACCGTAGATTCGAGCGAGCGCTTTTTTACGATTATCCCATTAACGAATTAAATCCGCTTCTCCCAAATAATGGGGAAA
>JAANSN010003048.1:0-20530 GCA_036850665.1 Dicranocentrus wangi | reverse complement strand
TTTTTCCCCCCAGATCATCCCTGATCACATGTTCTCCCCAAAAACTATCATCAAACAAGACCGTTGTGTGGAAACATCCATCCATATAGTTCACATATCGTTATAGCATAATATATTATAGCTCTCTACTCCTCTCTACCTTTCGGCATTTTTTGGTAGCGAAAAGGTCGTCCAAGGGAAGAAAAACTCTGTCGTCCACCATATAATTTCCAATTTTCTGAGGCGAACATAAACATCTTTGCCTCCTCTGAATAATAGCGAGAGGGATGAATAAAGGAGCGTATATACGTATATATATAGTTATTATGTAGTTGGGCGGCTATGGTTGTGGGCTCAAAAACCTTCGGAAGCGGTTATTTAGACGGATTCTGCTCTCCTAGTCGATTTTTATTATTACAATACATATCCATTCATCCAGGAGGAGGAAAAACGTACGTTTTTCGTAAAATACCTTTGCAAGCAGACATGTGTATGGTATAAAAGGGCTCTTAATGTCAGTTTATAAGATGATTGTTGTTATTTAGTCTTTCTTTTTTCTAAGGATAACGACGGACGACGACGTATTGTGGAGTCCAGTTTACATTTTACGTTGTGTGTGTGTGTTTGTAGTGTGTAGTGCCTCCTTCCTCTTATTAAAGAGCTGAGTGAGAGAGAATGAGAAGAGGGATGAATGGGACGAAGGTGTGCGTAAGCTGGTGTGGAGGGGAGAGAGGAGGATAAGTAAGAAGAAAGGAAATTAAGAGCTCAGTGTGGACAGGTGATATGAGACTTCCCTGATATTACCTTTCCTCATCCTCTCTCTCTCTCTCTCTCTCTCCTTTCATCTCATTCTCATCTCATCACATATTGATGTCAATAATTTGTATGGCTTTTAGCCACGGTGGACATATATATTCGATACGTATTACACTGGACGTATTACAAATTAGACACACTCATTTAGTTTTTGCCCTTTTGCTTGACCAGTTTTGTAGTTGTAGGTGGCCTGATGGACTTGAATGGAATTATTTTCTGCTTGTCCAACCCGTAAATTCGTTGTCTATTTTTGTTCTCTCTGAAGTCATTATGCCAATCAAGTCAGGGCAATTACAAGGGATAAATAGTAGGAAATATGGATGATGATGATGTGAGAACAATGAGGTAAATGGTGCTTGCTTTTGGATGATGATGATGATGAAAATCTCGGATAAACGATTAGGACGAAAATCGGTCACATTAATTATGTTAATTTGAGGACAATGAGACTAATGCTTTAATACTTTGAACGAGGTTGTATAACGAAGCAAACCTCAAACTGTGTAAAAATGGGTAGGCACAATTTAAAACGTTGTTAGCTCTGACTTTAACTTGCAAATCCTGAAGCTGAAGCCCTTGAATGAACCCAATCATGATAATAGAGGAAAAGGTTTTTTTCTTCTTGGCTTTGGAAATTACACCAGAGAGCAGATCTCAGGTACACATACAGTATATATGTGAGGTACATACGTTTTGTGTTATTTTTTTTGTGTTCGGAATGTGACTGTGTGTGAGCTGAAACGTCCTCCTCTTGTTTGTTTAGAAAAGCCGACTCATTCAGTCAGCAGATTTGTTCCTAGTCCAAATACACCTTGAAAAATAACTGGGAGGTGGTGGTGGTGCTGTATGTGTATTTTTATGTAAAGAGAATACGTGAAGTTGGCATTAGTCGTGAGATCAATGGTTAAAAAACGATTTCCAGTCTTTTTACGACCCTTGTGATGATGATTGTTGGTGGTCTTTAAGCTAAAAAGTGAGCCTGCTGCTTTGCTATTCGATATATAATATATATACTTTTATAAGCCTCCCTATTTTACCTTTTTTTCTTCCCTTTTTGCTTTTTCTCTCTCTAAACTTCTCTCTCTCTCTCGGTAAGAATTGCAATAATCCCTTAATAAGAAGGCATGAAAGGAGAGCGAGTGACAGGAGAAAAAAAGCAGTGATTGTTGGTTGGATGCTACTGTGAATTATGGTATTTGCTTTCTTGGTCTTATTTTAAGGTATTAAGTGCTTAGCATTTATAGGTGTATATGCGAGCGGATGATACGGCTTTTAAATTATAGCCTGGCAGCTTTTTGATTTGTTAACTACATTAGAGTCGACTCTGATTTTGGGATACTCTCTAGGACCCTACCCCTAAACCAGTGTTACCTGTAAGTGAAACAGATGCAAATTAGTTTTCAACATATATTAACGGCGGAGGAATATAGCTATTAAAAAATCCTTTCCAGATAACCCGCAAGTATGGGTTAGGTAGGTTGTGGCAAAATCTTGACATTTTTCCCCCGTAACATTGTGTAGCTTTTAATGAAGTGGTACTATTATAATATTGCTTTGCTAAATCCATAATTGCAAAAAAATGAATTTTCACATGGGAATGGTAAACAAATGCTACAGAAAAAGTTTCCTCGGTCCATTCATGGATGCATGTCCTTACGTATCCTTGATCCAGACAACAGAGAATCTCTGTTTTCGAATTTTGTTTGAGAAACAGCTTTAGAAAGCCATCCATGGCACATGGGACCATGAGTAAACCCATCCATATAAATAATAATAACTGCATTGACTTTGTTACAGAAGACATGATGATGTTGGTAATATATAGGGATTTGCTTACGAGCAAAATGTCCTTCACCCTGGCTTCAAGAGTTTAAACTTCAAGAAGTGTGTGGTGGTGGGCTCACCAACATCACCGTCACCACCACCACCACCACCGCCACTATACTACCAAAATACTACAACGAAATGACAGATTAGCTGCATGAAACACAATCCAAACATTCATAGGGCCACATTAATAAGGCTACGCTTTCAGAAGAGTGGTAGTCTCCCGATTTTTTTCTAGTTTTTTTTTTTATATTGACTATCTGCGCCAAAAAAGCAGGGAAGTTCAGAGAGGACGACGAGAGTAACAACGTAATGACTCATTTCGAGAAGATCCTGACATGACGGAAGAAGAAAAGTAGTGAGTACCACATGTACGTACGCGACTAATAAGAGAGAAGATATCAGTAGTGCAAAAGTTGGTGGAGAAGAATAATACTTATAAGTATAAATATATAGTTGGATTCTCTAAATATGCGTAACCAACATGCTGAAAATTTCGTCGAGAGGTTGCCAATAAAACAAACCCGGCCGAGTGGAGGAAAGCTGCAGCAGGGAAATGAGATTTTTGTGGCTTTGGCGAAGGAGCATAATAAATATTTTAGAGGCACATTCCGAACATTTAAAAAAAAATATGTTGCAAATAAAATAAATAAATTGGGGATATGTGCATTTGAAAAAGTTGCGCTTTTGCTGCTATAATATTGCATAAGATATTGTTTGTCGAAAAGTCAGACAGACGAACAGGTAGACGAATTAAGACTATAGCCTCATCCACCGTTATTAAACCAACTTATAGGCACTCACGCAGGATTAGTCTACCGAATACTCTTTGCTATTTATCAAAAAATATATTGTGGAACAGGAGTAGTAGTCCACACACGAGTTGTGTCTGGCGGATCCATATCCATCCATCTCTACTTGCTTAGAATTTTGAACTTTCCATCCAACGCGGACGGAATCTGTTTTTGCAGCAGCAGTAAATAAGTAAAATCATTCATTTGATAAACGGGAAAAGTGAGCTGGGGAAAAAAGGGAAGCCAAGTGGCCATCAGCTAAAAACCACACATGAATAGTATGTTTAATGTATATGCAGGTTAGGAATGAAGTGAAACAAGTGACAATTTAGCGGGAGCAATATGGCCCAAATGCTGAAAACTTTTGCAAAAAGAAATTCTTTGTTAAGAAATGCAAAAAAAAAGAAGAAGAAATTTGATGATGGCATTGGCAAAGTGGTGGTGGTGGTGGACACCGTCATCATTATCCATCCCAACAGCACTACTCCCACAAGCAGTTTCAGCAATACAAATTGCAAAAAAATAAAATAAACGTCTGAAAAAGTGCATGATTTAGTTAAGCCTCGCTCACAGCCCAGATAAGGTAGCAGCAGTCGCAGTCAGCAGTCCCAAGTCCGGGCACATATGGGCTGGGATGATCTAATACGATATCATAATATTGAAACGCGTTAGCCGAGTTAATCTAGCATAACTAGGAAGGAATCCGGCAATTCCGCGTAAGTTGAAAAGGAATTCCTTCGTATAACTTGTTCTGACTGAGGGAGGCAGAGAGCAGAGGCAAGGATTCAAGAGAAGATTATTAGAACCGCGGCAATGCAATGGAAGGAATGGGGGGATTTTTTTCAGTCAATAAAGTGGCAGTTGACATAATGTGGTATTTAAATGCTGTTTGTAACTGGGACTCTCATAATAATACTCTTTTTTATAATACTTGTGTAATAATAATAAAAAGCCATGAAAATACGAGACACTTAGAGCTCCACCAAAAAGGAGGAGTACAGGAAGGAAGGAGGATTGCATATTATAAGTTGGTGGAGGACAGCTCTGGGTGCTGCCGGGGTAAAGGAAGAAAAGTCTGTAAAATGAAATAGGGAAGAATTAGTGTCAAGTCCAATGCGACAAAGCGATTTCATTTTAGTGACAAGCGAGTTTGCTTTGCTTCTTTCTTGCTTCTTCTCCTTCTCCTCTTCAGTACAAAACTTTCAGTAGGATAACTTGTGCAAGTCGTCGCGGGATAGTCGATGTTTACTCATAGATAAAATATTTTTATGACACTTCCCTCCCGTCTCTCCCAGAACTTTTTCCCCGAGCTGGCTGCCGGGCCAAAAGAAATTGAAATTAATTTGAAAACGCCAGGAAAATGGATTTGATGAGATTAAAATTCCTCGTCCAAGCAGCCCTGCTCTCCCCTCAACTCTGGGTTATAGCCCCGCTAAAAGAGTGGCGCTCCTCCCAGATTTTGTAAAAAAAATCCTCGTAAAACATCATCATCATCATATCACCACAAGGAGAAGAAGTGCTGGGAAAACATTACATTTTCTCCTCACTCACACACAGCCTCCGTGTGTGTGTGTGTGTGTGTGTGACAAGTTTTAAGAGGATCCAGGAGACATAAAAATTGTCGAGGGAGAGAAGGGCTATCATCATATCATATCATACTACCACCTTGAAACAAAACGTATGGATGACAAGCCCGCTTTAATTATTCGTGTGTGACCAACATAACTCGTATTTAATTCGGGAAAATAAAGCTGTTATTCTGTTATATGCATAGTATAACATGTTGCAAGGTTGACTCCTCGGACATTTTTATATTCCCCGAAAAAAGAAAAACGATATAATATCTTACTACTATTTAGTAGCGCCAGCCATAGTTTCTCCTCCAGTGCCAAATTAATGGGCTTGGAGTGAAAGGAGCAACTGGCCACTTACACTTCATCAAGCATGTCACCGAGGGTAATAATAAATAAATAATACTGGTTATGATAAGTTATGCAGCGTTTTACTACTCCTGTCTCCTCGCTCGCCACTCCTTTTACTACGAATCCAAAAAAGTAAGTGAAGCCACTACCATCACCACGGTTGTACGGACTGTGCCATTTTTCTGCTGTTGAACATCTCTTTTTTTTTACTACTACGCTTCTATTTTCGAAGAGTGCTTTGCCCTCGTATCCTTCAATTTTTTTCCATCATGTGCATCTTTTTTTTCTCCTCTTCTTCTTCTTCTCTCTTCTTCTTTATGTAAGCAATATCATATTTATTTGGCGAGTGAGTGCGCATGCAAAGATGGAATCGAAGGAAGAAAAAAATAAGTGCACGAGACAGTTTGACATAAAGGAATGTTTTACAAATGTAGCCTTCTTCGAGAGCGAGAGAGAAAGAAAAATATCCGTTTGATAGCAGACGACGGTGGAATGATGATGATGATGAAGATGAGGATTAGATATGAAAGTTGCATTTTTTACGAAAAAAAAAAGAAATCTTCTTTCAGCAAAACTTTTTCTTTTTTGCTTTACTCGCGGATGTGTGTACATATATGACCATGTTTGTAAATGGATTGACATAAAATGCATTATTATTATTATCAAAAAATTCGGAAAAGTGTATTTCCATTTCTACTAAAAACCTGGCTGGCTAGATGTGTGTACATATATGACCATGTTTGTAAATGGATTGACATAAAATGCATTATTATTATTATCAAAAAATTCGGAAAAGTGTATTTCCATTTCTACTAAAAACCTGGCTGGCTGATGGTATGCCAAACCAGCATAGCACCAAACAATCCAGCACCGGATTCTCGGAACAAACCGGAATTTAATATAAAAAACAACATTCCCTCCTCTCATGCACTCACTTTAATTCAAATAATCCCATATTCACAATATGGAACAACGAACTTCCTTGACGGTATGGCGCTCTCACTTTTCTCTCATCCTCCTCCACCTCCGAGAAAGACGAAAACTCTTTCTCGGTTCGAAAAAGTATTTTTTAGAAAAAATATATACTTATATTTTTTTTTAGTTGTGCCGTATTTCTCTTTTTCCTCTAACCAGAGCTCCAAAAAAAGTTGACTAGTTTAACCTGTCTTGATTTTTTTATGGCACTTTTGCCTCAGCCGACCAAACGCGAACCCCCCTTTTCTTCTTCAACTTCTTATCTGGCAAGGAACTATTTTAGCTCAATAAAATTTGTTACTAAGTTAGGATGTCAGTAGTTTTTTTCTTCTTTAGCCCGTAACGTAAACGTAAAAACGTAACCGTACTCGTCGTAGTAGTAAAAACCAAGAATAACGAAGAGAGAGAGAGAGAGAGGGAGTAGTCGTGGTTGAGGTACTTGAGCATCCGGCGAAAAAGTAGTATTCCTTGTAGTAAAAATGATAGTACGCTGAGCAGAACGAACGACATGACTCAAGGAAACCGGTTTTTTTACTACTACTACTACTACTACTACAACTACAACTACCAACCAGTAGTACCACTTCCACTCTTCTTGATGCTCATCTCTTTCCACCATCACAATTAGATGGAATTGCAAAACTAAGCGAAAAGAGTTGAAGAGAGAGAGAGAGAGAGAGAGCTCCGTTCTCCGATACATGTTTTTTTATAGGAGCATTATTCCATATTCCCAATTTTTTATATGATAATACTAACCGCCTCAAAGGCAGAAAAATATTTTGTTATACTACATATCTTTCGTCCTCGCAAACTTGCAACTACTACTGCTTGAGCGATTTTCAGCTTCAGCTCTCTTTGGTTGATGCTGTGTGATAAACAAAAAGGAGGAGAAGAAGAAGAAGAAGAAGTGAGCAAGTTGTCTTGTTCAAAACTTCATATTTCCTTTCCCTCTTTTCTCTGCCCATTTTTTGTGCCCAAAGTGCAGAAAAGTGGGCACTGAAAGAAGAAAAATCTTGATAGTATTATCTTTCCCCTCAGCCTCAACTCAACTCTTTTTTTTACTAGTATCAAGATTTTTTTTGGAGACATGTAAAAAAAAGAGGAAAGGTACAGGACCTCGGGAAAGTTGTACGAAGAGGAAGGGAGAAGAAGAAAAAATGAAAGAAGAAAGAAAGTATAAAAAAAGAGAAAAAAAACAAGTGAAAGATACAAAAGATACTTTTCCTCCGTTTCCACTCTTTTTTATTTTCATGTTGATGGTGATTCTTCAAGCCGATAATACAGATAATGGTTGTGTGCTCACAACCATCCTAAAAACTTGTTTTTTTTGTTTGGGAGGAGATGGGCTACAGAGAGAGAGAGAGAGAGAGAGAGAGAAAGGAGTTTTTTTGTGGGGGTACAAACGCAGAGAGATGCATATATTGGATTGTGTACACAAAAGTCTTGCATGTTATGCATCCTTTCTTTTGGCGTTTCCTGAGGAAAGACAAGTTTTGCTTCCTTTATGAAATGGGGTGAAATTCACCCGCCATACTTTTGGCTACATCTTTCATGTCATCGTGTGTGATATATAAAGTAGAGTAGAGAGAGAGAGAGAGAAAGAGAGCTGTGTAGAGGCTACTTTCTCCTTTTTGGTGATGTTGATCCTATCTGGGTTTTTTTAGAGGAAAGAAGAAGAAGGAAAACATGTGACGAACTGAATCCTTTTATTCCTTGGCTGGTTCGGGGTATATAGATAATATACATAAAGTTGTATTATAAGGGAATCAGATCCTGACTTTTTTTTGTTGCTGATAGTTTTTTTCTTTTTCTTCTTCTTCTTCTCTTGTATTCTTTCCGCCTTGTCTTATCCGTTTCATCTCAACTCGCAAATCAAGGCTGATCAGTCATATATATTTTATTTGCTCCAATTTGGCACTCTCAGCCGCCCTGGGTTGGCGGAGTTGGGCCGCTTGAGGAGGTAGCTGAGTTGGAGCGATCCTTTTGCCTTTTTGATGCTTGATGCCCCAAAAAAAACCAAACCAAACGATCACATCACACCCCCTATCAAATTGCTGTTATCGAGGTTATTGGAAGTAGTAGTAGCCCTCGGGAAAGGACGTTCTTTCCATAAAAACAAATGATATGTCCCCAAAAAAACCAAACCAAACGATCACATCACACCCCCTATCAAATTGCTGTTATCGAGGTTATTGGAAGTAGTAGTAGCCCTCGGGAAAGGACGTTCTTTCCATAAAAACAAATGATATGAAAAAGTTCATGAATAGTCAGACAGAAGCCGAGTCGGAAAGGATATTCGAAAGGAAAGGAAATTAAATGATATCAGAGAGAAAGCTCATAGAAACTTGCCCGGTTGTCTTTCTTTTGACCGTGTTTTATTCTTCTTCTCTTTTGGCGCTGCTCAATTTGCGCTTTGTCTTCCCAAGATGGGAGTTCTTTTCCCATTAAGATAACCATATTTGGCTGGATTTTTATTCTCCAAAATTGGCATTACATTACAAGTCTATATATACGTTCTCCCGCAATCTAAAAGATCAATGTTGTATTACATATTTCTTTTCTTTTTTCAGGAGAAGCTCCATCGGTAGTGGCTGCGAAAGAGGTGGTGCTGAAGCCCAAAGAGAGAGTGAAAATAAGATGTCGTCTACGGGCTGGTAATCCCATTCCGGTGCTGACCTGGTATAAGGATGATAGGCTTGTAAATCTCACCGACCCTCGGTACCGGCTCCGAACAAAACGGTAAGTTGATTCAAAAGATAAAGCAGTAGTTTGCAAGCCGATCGACCCCTTTCGGGATCTTTTGGCATCAGAAGACAGGATTTAGAATGTTTTAGCAAGAGTAGTAGTAGCCTGCTAAAAATACAGAAATATTAGGAAAAGGGAGCCTCTTTCACCTCATTCTAATTGTAAGTTGAGGTATTTATTACTCCGAGGTTAACAGCGTCGTGACACACAAAGAAAGGCCGTTAAAAATAACCCTGTAATAAAAAACGGGAGAAATATATAATGCACTTTTTTACAAAGTGTAACAACATAAAAAAATAGTTCATTATTAGCACTCAAGCTCAGCAACCTGAGTGGTTTATGTAGACTAGCTAATCGGTTCGCTTTACCGCAGACAACTGTAATTTTTTCCCAACGTTTTATGCCCCTCTCTACTCTACTCACTGGTAAATGTAGCGAAAGGAAATACTCTGCACAAGTGACGTTTTTTGTTTTTCTTGAGAGAGCTGATATTTACCTCGGGAAAATCTATTTCTACAGAAAAAAGTGGAAGACGACGCGCGCGGCTGTGTTTTGGCAATATGGAACAATAAACAGGTGTCGGGAACAGAAAGGGAGAAGGAGTGGGATCAGTCAGGGTGTGAAGTGGGCATGAAAATAAGAAGCCCTCCTTCACTCCATTTCACATGGAACCGTTGCTGATTACCTAGATATATATGTATCACTTAAACAATCTCTTTTCTTGAGTTTAAAAAAAAAGTAAATTGTGCAAGTTTGTGCATTTCTCCCCTTTACTCTCTCGTGACGGGCCCACCTGCTGGGTGTTGATTTTCCGACACAACTCTCTCTTTTTGAGGAAGTAAAAAAGTGTAAAAAAAGGCTGCGAAATCTGGTTTAGTTTGGATGGAAATACGGAGAATTACGGAGCGGAGAAGGAAAAGTGAAATAATAATAAAAATAAAAAAAGTGCGATGATATATGACAGACTCATACTCCAAAACTCCAATAGTTTGCCTTATATACAGTTCAAGAACATGAGAGGTGAGCTGTTTAGAAGGGGAAATCCTAGTAATTTGTACAAATCACTCACAGTTTATATGATAGTGAGATGAGATGAGAGTCTCCCGTGAAAGGGCTCATTAATAACACCTCCTCATTAATCCCCTTTTTACGCGCACTGGTTCTCAGAGATCAAAGTTTATCCTAAAACAGACAGATTTTTTGTTTATCCTTCAAGAATTCATCAAGGAGCGGAGGAGATTTAGGGAGAGAAACGTCGTACTAAGAAAAAGCAGGTCATCGGCTATTTAGGTATGAGTAGGTACCATCGCGCAATTTCCGTGGGGGAAAATGTAAAATGAAAAAGTTGAAAAAAAACTATCAATAAAGAGCTATGTATTTCCGTCTGATTTATTCCATTTGTTTTATTATTGTTTCAAGGCGTCAGTCAGTTCTAGTGATACGTAAGGCTAAGGACGTGGATGCGGGTGTATATAAATGTGAAGCGAAGAATGTTTTCGGCTCAGACCACGCAACTGTCCGGGTGTCGAAACCGGTCGGTAAGTGAACCGTTTTGTACTATTTCTCTTATTATTATGACTATTACTAGATGAATAGATGAAGGTGACTTCATGGGAATACTATGATCGATGAGTGATAATTCCATCGATGATGATGATGACGACGATGATGATGTACTCTTCAACAATTTGCTTCGTGAGGTAGGATAGCTTAACCAAAAATTATATTATAACAGTTAAGGGCGGAAATTTTACACTACACACACATTCAAACTCCCTGGTTCTCTGGTTAGAACTGGCTTGCCCAAAAAGAAAAAAAGAAAAAAGAAAATCCGCCTAACATCATGTCGCACACTTTCTGCTCTCTGTAGGCAAATCACAAAAAATACATTTCAATTATGTCATAATCCTTTAATTGCACATGTAATTGTCTCTGTTTATCACCATATGGGAATAGAAGGGAACGGNGCCTAACATCATGTCGCACACTTTCTGCTCTCTGTAGGCAAATCACAAAAAATACATTTCAATTATGTCATAATCCTTTAATTGCACATGTAATTGTCTCTGTTTATCACCATATGGGAATAGAAGGGAACGGGGGGGATGCGATGAGTAAGAAATCCGAACGAAACCCACGCTGCATGGGTGTCCATCCAATCCATCCATGTGCACAAAGTCTACACACATAGAAACTGGTGTGGTGAAAACAAAACACAAGAGGAGATTGAAATTATTATCCATTTAGCACCACCTCTTAGCATTTTTTATCCCCCTTCGCAAATAGCCCAAAGATTGGAAAAAAGACAATGCTTTTTCAATGGGGTTTCGAGGCAAGTAGAGTTATTATTACGTGATGAGGAGGAGGTGGAGGATATCGACGTTGGTGATGTGATGGAGATGATGATGATGATGAGGGTTTGTCCTCCGCTACGCAAAAATAATGACTGCCTTGACGAGAACAAGCAAAGTTTGTTCGTATGGAGTAATAACAATTTTATATACGAACGAAGGAAGGATTGCCTACAGAGTGGATGTTGAGTGCATATGGGAAGCAAGCAAAAGCAAGAGATTCCGTTTTCATGGGACAATTACTTCTGTTATTATTATTAACGAACCCTTTTATGGACCTTGGATTAGAGAATACAAAATGGCCAAGAGTTGGAGTTAGCTTCGAGGCTAAAATATTATTATGTCGTAGGAAAAAGAAATGATTTGAAAATCTAGTATCTCTCCTCCGGGCCATAAAATTCACAAAGAAGCTTAGGAGAACCCCAATTCTTTTATTTTTGTATTTGCCCCCCACACAGAGGAGATTTAATTTGTCAGGTGGATTCGCTTGCTTCACCGCTTTTTAAATCCCTGAAAATACCTAGTTTCATTTTGTATTTGATTCTGCGAGTGCCACCGCACTGCCACCACCACCACGTCAAAAATACATGAGCAAAAGCAAAAATCCAGAATTTTCTCGATTCCCTTCCCTTTTTTTTAAAAAAAAAAAAGCGATCCTGAGGGATCCGGATTTTGTCTCGACCAAGTAGAAGTACTGTATTTTTGTCTGTAATTAAAACCAATGCAACTCGTAAAAAACCCGAGAGCTGGCTCTTGGGTTTCATTCCAAAACGCTGCTGTGGAGCAGTAGTAAACGTTTTACTCTCAATTTATGACGCATTGCATCGTTAGTAATTACTCAAGAGTGCCGTAAAATGTGAAACCTGAATTCTAGTTTCTCTGCAACAAACCGTATATCTAACCTACCTTGCGGATATATATCTTTTTTTTTACTTTTTGTTCTTGATAGTATGATCACCTAAATACTTAATACTAATATATACATATTATATATATATACTCCTTCACAAGGCAGAAATGATGTCACAGAATTGAATGACCTTACAGCTTTAAAAGCTCTGTACGGTGGAGTGGAGGTGAGTCCAACAAAGGGTATAAAACTGTGTTTCGGTGCTCATGTGATTTGTCTTTTTACCATCATCTCGTCTTTTTATATTACCTAGTTTTTTTTACACACACGGAGATTATTATTACTTTTTTTTCGCTAGCGACAAAAGCGCGATAACAATCAGAGAGGACGAACGAACGAGGAACAGGCTGAGATTGTGATTGTTGTGAGATATGAGGAGTAGTAGTGTAAACACTGGACTTGAATACATTATATTTTTGTGAGTAGGTTGGCTAGAGTCTTCATTTCACAAAGGGATCCGCGCTGATCCGCACCATCCATCCCAAATAATTTGATAGTAATCTGTACCTACTAATTTGCGAGTCTCATCTCTATTATATTATAGCTTGGTCTCTCTTGGCTGTTTTGTTTTAGGGACTACGACTACAACGACGACGACACCCCGTTGGAAGGAGAAGCCCGAGCCGTGTCCATTCGATTCGTACTGTTTGAACAATGGTACCTGCAGCTACTATGCATCGATTGGCGAGTATGTTTGTCAGTAAGTGGAAAACCCCTCTTTTTTATATTTAAATCTGTGTTTGTTATCATATATATATCACTATGCTTAAATTGCGCTTCAGTTGGCTTTTTGGTGTTATGAACTCGACGAGAGAAAAAAATACCGTTTTCAGAGAAAGTCGCGACGAAAGTCAACGGAGTGGTGCATAATACAGGAAGAGTGAGTGGTGCACGGATTCATTTTTAGATTGGGTGTGTGCGTACTGCTACTACTGCTTCATGCTCTGCCTGCGCACCAGTAGTCACCCTTTAAAAATATTACTATTATTAGTCAGGGAAGCGGCCAGAGATTCGCAAAAATTCTGAGAAAAAGATTGTCATCTCCAGAGTCGGCCATTCTTCCACTGAATTGTTTGTCTCGCGATGACTTATCGCTAGGTCGGATCAGTGTATTGTCTCTCAGATTATGATAAATTATTACTCACTCAAATCTCCGCCACATTTGATAGTTGGTAGCAGACAGGGTATACATCTAAGCTAATAATAATATTTCTCCCCAAGTCAAATATGTGCACCGCCACGACGGCCCGGTGCGACGGCAGCCGTTGTTTTGCACAAAAGGCAGTAGGGAAACAGCGAAAAAAAAGAGTTGCGGAAATGTATATCACAAAGTAATACTTTACTTTTTTATTTCTTGCTCAAATTGAGATGTAATCAATACCATTTTCTATCGCGTCAAGGTTAAGATTTTATACATACATAGAGACTGTGAAGAATTGGATATATTATTGGATCATTCTCACCCACAACAACCCACCTCGCCACGCCATATTCCTCCCACATTAGCCTATACTTCTTACTAGATTATGCGTTTTCTTTTTTCTTTTTTTTGTTACTCTCGGTTTTCTATGTCACAAAAGGGGAAAACACAGAGGGTTGATGATGATGAGCCATTTGATACAACTGGCAGTTTTACATGACTTAAAATATTATGAACTTGTGTGTGTAGACGGCGAAATTCAAGGAACTTTGCCCGCTTGTTTATTTCCATTTCACAGACAAGTGTAAACTCCACTATTATCCTTTGCCCCCGTATTTCTTCTCTCTGATTTACTTCCGCTCTACTCTCATCGTCGTCCGCGTCGTCCGCGCTCATCGCTCTGCAAAATCCAAAGGTTGGATTGGAGGCTGGAGCAGGAGGAAAATATTTAATGTTTTTAAAAGGGAAATTCGTAGATGTGCAGCGTGATAGTCATGAGAGTTTTTTTTTTAAAATGTGTTCGCTTCTGGTTTTCTTTTTTTTTAAACTCTTGTCGCGCTTTCCAAGAGTGTATAGGTATACAAGGGATGGGTTCATATTTTTTTTTCTCGGTTATTTGATACTTGTTAACAAAATGGTACGGCTAATATGTGCATTTGCGTAGATATATGTATTTTTTCTCGTTGTTTTTTTCTTCACATGAAGAGTCACAAGAGTGTGGTGGTGTTGTGATTCGTTGTGTGGAAAACGGATACTTGAAGTGGATGAAGCATATGATGCAGTTTCCCCTGTGTGCCAAGATGACTCATGCAAAAATTGCTGTCTCCTCTGCCTATTGTGTGACTGTGACTTGTGTGAGGTCATACATACACGGTGTGCGCGAATACGAGCCGATGATGCCGAGATGCGATGCTATATTATACTATAGTTTTAGTATCTTTGCTATAATCTCTTTTGGATTCTCATCCCTTTCCCATTCCCACCCTTGACGAGCGAGCGAGCCGAGAGCGAGCAAGCAAGCATCAAGCACTCTCTGGAATCTGATCAATTTGGACAGATAGAAATTTAGCGCATTTACTAACTCACTGGTGATCATCAAATTGCAATTAATTACTCAAGCTATTTAGACGCTCGCTACATGGGCTCCTATCACACGGTAGATATATAATCCTCCAACTCCACCAATCCAATGCATTATGTTGTTGTCCCCCGTTCCACACTCGCCGATCTCTACTCTACTTGTGTATATATAACATTTTAGAATTGAGCATTAATGCATTTTTTTCTTCTTCTTCTTCTTTTATTCCTCTTCTTGTTCTTCTTGGCTTGTTGGCTATGAGCCATTCATTCTCATCCTCATTTTCTCCTTTCCCCTTTTCTTCCTCTCTCTCGCTTTTCGAGATGAGGTAGAGGGAAATAATGGGAGTGAGCAGGCTGTATAATGGATTTTAATGCACACGGCGCGGCAACAACGGATCGGATATGTAAGTGTTTCGGGTCCACGCTGTCTGTTTTGTTTTGTTGTGAGAGTTGAACTCATGCCTGCCTTCAGAAAGGCAGCAAAAGAGGCAAGAGTGCTGCCCATCCATCTTGGTCGTCGTGTCTCTGTTTTCGTCGTCGTTTTGTAGCATCTCTAACATCAGTTTGTGAAATCAGTTTTTTTTTTCAAAAAGAGTTTTGGCACTTTTGCACCCAAGTGGTCTGCCTGCCTCGCTGAAAGCAGCTCTCTCTCTCTCTCTCTTAAGCTGTGCGATGCTAATCTCCTCCAAAGCCAAAGAAGAGTAGTTGCATCAACTTTTTTTTAAATCCTTTTCCGAGAACAGATGCACTTCTTCCGTGTCTGCGTCTTCCGATATACCGTGGCGTGGGGTGCTCCTTTGTTGCGTGTTTTTCTTTTTCTACCCAAAAAATCTGACACATTTTGGTGCAGGCTGCAGTCAACCTCTCTCGCCCTCTCTTGTTTCCATATTGGTGGCTATCTGGAATATATATAATAATACCTATTTTTTAATACATGCTCCAAGACAATATTATGCATACCCTCTCTTCTCTAGCTCGGCTCTGACATTTTGGCCTCGTTTTTTATGGATTGACTTCTCAGCTGGTGGCAATTAATGTTATGATGAATGGCCCGGCCTGACAGTATTGAAAAGAAGAAGTTTGCAACAAGAGCAGCGAGCGAGTAAGTGAGTTTTTGGAGGCTTGCGAAATGAAATACAAATCAAAATGCATAAACAGAGAGAGAGAGAGAGAGAGAGAGAGAGAGTAAGTAGATGGAAGGAAGGAAGGATGTGATGTTCTGAGCCAAGAAAAAAAGCGAGAGAGAGAGAGAAAAAAGGATTAACCACAAGAGCAAATATTAGCCCGGCTCCACATTAAATATATGTATAATATAGAGCCTTGCCGGGTGGAGGAGAAGCGGAAGGAGGTAAAAAAATTATGTGTGTTAAGGACTTGAGTATTTTCGGTTATTTAGAGCACTAATGAAACCTATCATCATAATCAATACGTGGTGAAATAAATTTTGAGCGAAAAGGTTCGTTTAAGTTGGGAAGAAAAAAAAATTTAGTGAAGCTTATTTTGGCTCTCTCTGCTCCGTCCTGCTGCTGTCTGCATGTTTAGTGGTGTTCATCATCATCATCATCACGGAGCTCTCTCTCTCTCTCGGTCGGTTTTGTCGACATGAAATGCTCTCTTGTTCCGTACTTCATCATGATCATCATCCTGATGAATAACGACCCTATTCCCGATAGCACTTAATTACAAATAAGTCCATGTTTTTATTTCATACATGATGATGATGATGGTTGCAGCAGCGGATGCTAAACGAGTTGGTTGTTTTTGCCAACCTAGAAAAAGAAAGAAGAAAATAATATGGAGGATGATGGGGTTTCCCCTTTTGGCTTTATCGCCCAAGAGAAGCCCGGCCGCACCGCAGTTACCTTGAAGGAGTATCAAGGATAACGATGATATGCTTTTAGGTTTTCCAAAACGACTGCTGTCACATATATTTAACTACACTGTGCTGAGTACGCTGATATATGTTGTAGTTGTAGCATCTTCATCCAAAATATGTTTAATTTATGCCTGGTTGCTCTTCTAATCCGGAATTAACCTTGTGGGACACGAGTGTCAATTTTTTTTTACATGTTTTATGCCCCTTTCCCTATCGACAAGTGTGGAGCTTCGTGTCTGTTTCGTGTCCAACGACCTTGATATTTCGCACTGCAAAATTGGGCTAGGCGTGGACAGCCCATAATCATCATCATCATCATCATTTTTTTCATTGGAAAATGTTTTTCAAAGCAGTTAATTCATTTGTCCCCCCTCCCCCCTCTCCTCTCAAACGTTTCAATGTTCAGTTGACAGACGGAGACTTTGTCATTTTGAAAATAAATCTGGCAAAAACAAAAATCTCCTCTCCTCTTATCTCTCTTCGAGTTCGAGTTTGCAGGAGGATGCATCTTTTACATAATAATCAGAAAGAGAAAATATATTTTTTTTCCTTTAGTCAAGTTGTGATTGGGAAGATGATGTTTTGAGATGCGCTTGTGCCTAAAAATAAAATCTTTCACGAGCGGGCGGGCGGCGGCGGCGGTTGATGTGAGTAAATACTGTAACAATCTCTGTGTGTATATCCACATGGAGGAGAGAGAGAGAGAGAGAGAGGAGAGCTCTACACGGAGATGATGAGAGCCAGTATCAAAATGAGTACATGTAAAAGTTAAATCGTCGTGCTGTTCGGGTTGTAGTTGTACTTGTGTCTGCGAATATAAGAAGAAGAAGAAGAAACAGAGTTTTGGTGTGTGCACAAACACACACACACCATCCAAACCAAAACCTCCACTTATATTATCTTGCGATGCGTTTTTTTCTTCAGTTTGGGCTCCCTACGCGTCTCTATTTTCTCAGTCCGTTGTGAGTTCTCAAAAGATCATGTCAAATGAGAAAGAGTTGAAGAAAACATATTAGACTTTTAAAAACAGTAGAGAGAGAGAGAAAAAAAAATGGTCCGACTTGTGTCTGGTTGTCTACCAGTCTAGCATGCTGTTTGCGTTCGGCTTGGTCGTGTCGTAATATAGAGATATATAACCACTACCACAATATCACACACACACCAACACCACCCTCCTTGTATTTTACTTCCTTATAAGAAAAACCAGAAGCCAGACAAACACATTTTGTAAAATGCATTTTTACTACCAACACCAACATAACATTACTTTTACAGAGAGAGAGAGAGAAAGAGTTGCACAGTTTTGAGAGAATCTTACACACTCGAAAAATTTTAAGTGTAGGTTGAGAACACGCATTTTACATACTTGTATACACATCCCAAATTAAATGTGAAGGTTAGTCCTATGACTTCTTCGGATATATAACTTCTTCTTCTTCTTTTTTTAAATGAGCTGGTTATTAGTTGATTCTTATGGTGTTGGAAAAAAAGTAGAGGAATCGTCGAGGAGCATAAGGAACTTATGTAATATTATTGCATTTCCCATTCCCATGCTCTTCGTCTGCTCAGTACACATGTATAGCATTTTTGATCGCGTGGTCGTCCATCGGTTTTACTCATCTCGTGTGTGTGTGCGTAAAAGCCGGTTGGGACGTTGGGACTGTTGTTCGGAGATGAGAAACCTGGAAAAAACATGAGAAGCGACAAGGCAGGCAGGCGCGCACGCACACTCACGCATCTTTTAACACAAGAGATTCTATTACTTGTAAACTAGAGTAGTCTACAGCTGCTTCTCGAGGACCCACTCTGGATAACTCATGTTCTCCACTTGTGAGGAAACATGGAAAACGGTATGGAGTGGGGATTGGGGATCAACATCATGATGTTGATGATGATGATGATGATCGTAATGACGAGAAAGCCTAACAAATGGTTTACTGCCGAATGAAAACAAGTCTACTAATGACCGGTTTCCTTGTCTGAATTTCCCGTATACCGTGTGTACACCGTTCTCCTCCTCCGCCCAGATGACTGTTTTGTCAGCTATTAATAATACTCACAGAGTGAAACAATACCAGCTAGAGAGATGCGTATATAGAGACGAGACGAATCAGCTTCACTAACTTAACTTGTCACTTCATCACAGAGAGCTGCGAGCACATGTGCATTGGGGGACTACTAGTGCGTTTCTCGGAGAGAAGGAAAAACTGTGTAGTATGTTGATGTAATGGAGTGAAACGAAAACGAGAGGGAACACAAGAGAAAAAAACAACAACTATGATTATATGATGCTCGAGAGAAGAATCCGTGTCGTTTTTTTCCGAAAAGCATCTATAGTCACAGCACCCAGGATTTCGTCACGTCATAATTGTTTCAAAGGATGGGGATCATATAGCTCTTCCCTAATCTACCAGGAAATCAAAAGTTTTGCTCAAAGATTCACTTTATTAATCGCTCCGTGCGTCTACGCATTCAATACGCACACACATTCCAGAGACAGAGAGAGAAACAGAGAGAGAGAGAGAGGGAGAGCAAAGGAAATTGCAAAACGCAACATTTCCCTCCTCCTCATGCAACCTAAATAGCTAAAGTTTATCTTACACACAGGCGAAATGAAATCAGAGAAAGACAATAGCGTAAAATACTGCTCACATGTCCCCATAAACATTCTTTACTTTCGCCATTAGAATTTCTGGGGAAAATGACGGCATTGTCTTTCGAATTCATTAAGATTTTTACGATGTAGGTGTGTCTCCTCCTCATCCACACTCCACACACAAAAACGTCCACTTCTTTTATATCTTCTCCGGCTTTTCAAAAGTTTTCTTTTTAAAAAACAATGTACGTACGCTATAAGACTCACTACAAGAGATTTTCTGGTGCAGTTGCCAGAATCTTTATTTATCCTCATGTACGTGTCGAGTTTTGCACAATTAGCCTTCCCTTTTCAAGAGAGGTAGCACAGTGGTTGTGGCTGTGTGAGAAGAGTGCTATTGTTTTTGTGTATAAAAAATGCGTGCCGGCCGGATTGCATATAGCTGCACGCACCCTGCTCTCTAAAATCTAAACATTGTGCTAAATGCAAAATACGCAGTGCAATCCCCCCCCCCCAGAATCAGCTAACAATCAGTTTGAACTAGTTTGCAGAGCATAAATTAATTAACGCATTAGGATATTTATATTGAACCACTATGTACTTCAAATTTTTAGTTATTGGCTCCACCGTGAATACTACAATTCCCTTGCACATCAATCGAATAATATATTTTTTGCCGATTATTTGGTCTCCATGTCCATTTGTCACATATCGACATCAGAAGTTAAATATATTTGGTACCGACGGGTACTTTCCCGTCAGGTAGATTTAATAGAGCTCTGGATTGTTCCTTAATATTATTATTTACCAGTGGCTTTCAAATCGTCGGAACACTAGTGAAATCATTCCATGATGTTCGAAACATGTTCTATGAAGAAAGTAGGCTAAAAAGGTTAAGATATTTGGCGGAAGTTATTTCCGCAGTACAAATTGTAGTATGTTACATTTACATGTGTAGTTGTAGTAGGGACGGCGGAGTTGTGTGGAAACATTCCTATTTTCTTTTTGACGAACACTTCCTCTCAATTTACATGAGCAGTATATTTGGCTGTCATTGTCGTGTCGGCACGTTTTTGTGAAAGAGGCGAAAAACAGGCTTCATGCTTCGTGCCATGATAAACTTTTATGATTTCTAGGTAGCATGCAAAATGTCTTGAAAAGATAATGCGAATTTATGGGATTTTTGACATTTCCATCCAACCAATTGACCTATGCATCCCGTTTCCCGTTGCATCCTAA
>JAANSN010003047.1:0-20536 GCA_036850665.1 Dicranocentrus wangi | reverse complement strand
TGTAATCGAACAACGTGACCCAGCATTTGTCCACGGGACATGTCAATTGGCAATAAGCCATCTGTCACCGGCTTTTCTTTCTTGCCTCCCTTTTTCTTCCCCATTTTAAACAAGTACGATAAAAACAGCAAAAACCCCACAGACGATGATTTGGAATGTGGTATCACTTTGAATTAGTTTTACGTACGCTAATGGCGCATGAAAATCTTGGTTTGGCCAGCATGGTTTTCTGCAAGATAATGCATATAACATATATCGAGAACGAATGCTGCCATAAGGTTAGGTATTGAGTTATTCATAGGCTTCAGTTACAATAGAAACTATATACATGTTTACGCAAAGTTCAGTCAGGAGTGACAACTGGACAAGACACGAATCCGCAAATACCAAGTATGTATAGATAGGTATCATGCAAGTAAACAGTAACTACTCATTTGATAGACGTAGGTGATAAATACGGCTGTTGTAATTTATTGTTGCGAAATTGACTAGGCATTTGCGACGTTTAACACTATAACGTTATGCGTAGTCTATCTCTAAAGATATGGTTTGAAAGATATTTTTCTTACAATCGCAATTAGATGACAATAATAACTCTTAATAAACTTTGAAGACTATCTGACTGACTGAAGAGGTTAAAATATTTCCCGTTAAAGCATTTATAGTGTTAAATACATACTAAAAGTATAACTGAAAACTTAAAGTTTTGTCATATAACATCGTCATTAGAAGACAAGTAGACATTTTAGCCTCTGTAGTCATCATCCTCATCTTCATCTTCTTCCACGCCTTCTTCATCGTCATCCTCATCTTCAATGTCCTCTTCCTCTTCCACCTCTTCCACGTCTTCCTCTTCTTCCTCGCCTTCTTCTTCTCCCTCGTTATCCTCATTGTTGTCACCGTTCGCAGTGGACCCATTCCCATACCGTAATAGTTGAAGAATATCGTCTCCAGGATTAGCACCAGTCTTTTCCAACATGTTCTTGGGTGGTATCCCAAAGTCATTGTTGGGCTTAGGAGACCGGAAGTCTGCCATTTTTTCAATAGTCTGTAAACAAGGAATCATCAGAGTTGTCATAAATGATGACAATGTGAGTTAAGGTTAAGAGCTAACTAGTGAAAGTGCACGAATTTTGTATTTATATATTCTACCTTAATTGTTTCTGGATTGAGATACCGGGTATAATTCGTGTTTGGAACTTGAACCTTCATTTCATCCAGAATAGCTACGGCTTGTCGCACTTGTCCATGTTGCACCAAGTATTCTATAATGACAGCGTACATGTCACCAAGTCGAATCCCGTCCAATTTTCCGTCTTCTTTCATTCGCTTCAGTTCGTGCATTGAACCGTCTGGATTCGACGCGAAGTTACTGTTAGAAAAAACAAATTGTATTTTAGTCACACCAACGCTGACAGTTTTTTATAATTCTGCACTTTTGGAAATATACGCGTACTCTTTAATCGAAATAAACTTGTGAATATTAAATATCCGAGTTTGAATTGCTATCAGCTTATCTTCATACTGACGCGACCCATTTTCAACCAGTTGCTTCAGCGCCCCTTCCACTTTGCGGTATTCGTTTAAGGCACTTTTATAGTCTCGGAAATCTTCAATTTCTGACTGTGCCAGCGTCTCATAAAACGCAGCTAGACTGTCATAAGCTTGTGCCTTGTTGTAGTATTGAACGATGGTCGTAACAATATTGGGGTTTTTGCGTAAATCTGTCGTTTGCATGTAATTTGCGGCCAGTACATAAACTGAAAAATAGTGTTAATATAATTACAAGTTGCAAGTGTAATATAAAATAGTAACTGGCAATATGCGCGCATAACCAACTTACTTTCACGATGTCTGCAAATATTCGCGTAAAATATGATTTTTTCCGTGTCCCCACTTTTTAAAAGTGATTTCATTGCCTGAATCTGAAAATATAATATTTATTTGTTGAGCAAGAGTGGTTCTTCATTTAAGTCTCGATAATTGTTATATAAGTACCTTGTTTCCTGCTTGTGTATATTTTTTAGCTGCTAATTGGTAATTCCCTTGGTATGTCAAGCATTCTCCCATTTTCTCCAGAAGCATGTTTCTAGTAGGCTCATCAATTCCAGCACCTTTTGGTGCCGTAAGTCGTTCGGCGATTTCTTCCGTGATTATAAACTTCTTTTTCACACAAAGGTCCATAGCTTCAGGATACTTGGTTTAAAAAAATATATTTGCTTGCGTTAATTATTTGGTAGTGTTGAGATAATATGCCCAGTTGTTTAGGTATATTCACTTACTTTTTGTGCAGCAACAAGCATATCTATAGCCTTTTCAATTTCTTTATTCTCCACGAAAAAGTCTGCACACCGCTGGAGCAGCAACGGGTCTGTGTTGTGACTAGGTCTACTTATGATATCTCTCACTACCAATTGTAGCGCTCCAAATTCTTGAGTTCTAATATTTACAAGTCGAATAAAATTGTAAAAAAAAGTTGTGCAAAACTCCCTACTCCCTCCTCTCATGTTTCAATTTAATTAAAGTATTTCTTACGCAAATGCAAGATCCAACGCTTTCGAGTCATATCCAGCCTTGTGGTAAAGCTGTATAGCTCTACCGAAGTTAGGTGGTTCCATGCTCTCAAAGTACTTTGCAGCTTCGGCCTGTTCCGCTCCCTCAGCCTTCATGGCCATTGTCCATAGTTCGTCTATTAATCCATTGTCCTTGCAAATCCTGACGGCGTGGCCAAACGCGCCAGCCCTGGAATAGAAGCTAATCGCTTTTCCAATGTCACCACGGTCCTCCAGCGTTCGGGCTAGGTGGTACGCTGCCGCCCTGTCAGAAACTTTCTCCGACACGATTACAGCCTTATCGTGGTCTCCGCAAAAGCATAGGAGACGCACTAAAGATAGCCAATCTTGGGCTAGTTCGTAGTATTGGAGAGCAGACTCCGTATCACCGCTGCTTTCAAGGTATTGCGCCCACCATTGATACAATTCTCTACAAACAAAAGTGAAATTAGAAACAGTTAAACATCATTCATGACATGACTCATGATGACATGTGTAGCACTATATTTAGCCACATTCACGTTCGTACTTGTCCTTCTTCATTAAAACGTAGTTCTCCAATTGTTGTGGCTCATCACTGAGCATTCTAGGCACTTCATATCGGTACGTTTCCGCCTTCTCATACATTTTAATTGCGTCTTTTACTTTCTTTTCCTTTTCTAAGCACTTTGCCCAAGCGTGGTAGGTCGCCTTTAGTTGAATTCTTCTGTGGCTTTCACATAGCGCCACCGCATCCTCCCATCGCTCACTAATGATGTATAGATCGAGGAGAAGATCGTAACGACCGCAACTTTTGTACAAGTCTTCGGCTTCTTTCTAATGATTTAAAATGCGATCCATGATAATTATGTCATGATGTCATGTCTGCGGATTTTCGCATTTTCTACAAAACAAAACTTACTAGTAGGCCAAGCTGAATAGCCAGCATTGCAACATGTGCCTCTTCTTCAGGTTCCTCTTCCACAGTTTCTCGTAGGATTTGACAAACCCTGACATTTCTCAATTTTGACAGGCATATGAAGGCAACATCCAGTCTCCTTGTTTTCAAGCAGTTGCGTAACATATTGTTATAAACCTTTTGGCTGTAAGTAAATCAATAGGAAAGGATTGATTAAATGCGATCCGACATTTGGCAACCTTATCAAATGTCTTGTTCTTACTTCCTAATTAGTCGAGTGGCATTTAAGGCTCCATCAATATCATCAACAAGGATACTATGCACGTATTTTATTAGCGCATCACGCCCCTCCCTCTCCTCATCTTCAATACCGTCGAAATCGGTAATGGAGTCCCTCTCAATCATCACTTTGGACGAATCTTTGAGGGTTTTTGCGTCACTCTAATTCGTTAGAAAAGCTAAATCTTAAATCTCATCCTCAACGTGGGTTCCCAAATAAGCGTTCCCGGTAATTCAAATAATATAATCAGGTCATTGATAATATATACTTACGCCTTGCAGTTCCAACTCTTTAATTCTACCTAAACTAGGTCTTTTTCCGAGTCTTTGTCCACAATTTCTTGTGAGGTACAAGTAAGGCACTTCCAACCCAACTAACCGCTCATCCCCAACAGACTCAAATTCTCGCTGTTCATGAATCAGAAAACCTTTTTGAGCATCAATGAAAAAGGTTAGCACGACTTGCTCGCAGGGGGATGTGATATGCATCACAGTTTTCCGAACTCTTTCCTGTTGTGCAGATCCTCTTCCTCCGATCGTAGCATTATTTCCATCCGCCAACTCATCATCGATTTCAGAAGGAACCAAGGAATCATCTCCAACTGATCTGAACTCAAAGGGAACGAGTTTCGTTTCAAGAGCAAGGTACAACGCGTTTTGTGGTTCCCAGAAAAGCCTTGTGATAAATCGGTCCGTTATTGTGATTTGCGTCGTGGTAGTTTCATTCAGGTCAATAATGAACAGCCTGGAGTCTGGTATAAGGTTGGTCTGCAAGGGTATAAATGATTTCCAATAAATCCAGTACCGCACCTACCTAAATTAAATAGTTATAACCTATCCTCTGAATTTACCTGTGCGACATACACCGCAACTTTATCTCCAGTAGCGTTCGTAACAGCCTCAATGATTTCCCCAAAGTTATTAATAATCTTATTCAAGTTTCTCGGTTGCATGTGAAGCTTTGCCTCCCTCCGACCAATATGCCATATTTTCAAGTATCCATTTTCTGTCCCACAAACAATGTAATCTCCCCCGATTGCCATTGTAATCGGAGGTCCCTCCTGTGATGAGAAACTTAGCGTTTGCTTCACTGTCCCTTGAAACGTTCTCACCTGGATTTGACTAGCTTCCAGCGTGTACAAGCACTGCTCATGAATAACAATATTCTCAGACTTTGTCGAAAATCCCCCGACATGCTTGTAATTGGCAGAGGTCAAAGGTCCGATTTCGTATACGGCCAAACGACTCCCATTCCATATCACCACGTGTTCCCCAGAAGTCGCTACTCCCTTCAGTTGCATGTCCGTTTTGATGTCAAAGGTTAGTTTGTGCTTGAACATGTGAATGCTGATTTGAGTGGGGGAGGTTTGCACACAACTAACATTTGAGGCGAATGTGTAACAGAGGTCCTGCTCTTTAAGGATAAGAACTTCTTGAATGGCATTGACTGCCAGTAGACCACTTTCACATTGACACCACACAGCCATTTTAGAACTGTTGGGGATACTGGTGGAATTGTACCACTCCCAGTGATCTTCACTTGTTTTGGAAGAGGTAGTTCCTGCCGTTAGGCCGTCTCCTCCGCTTGTTGCTCCTGCGTCTGTCTCTTTCCACATCACCAGACGACCTTTGCTCGTCGCGCAGCAAAGGATTGCTATATTGGGCATTAATTAATCCATAATTGATTAATTAGACTAAAACACTAGTCGACACGTCAATTAGCTTTTACAACTTACAATTTTTGGTACTGTAGTCTATGGATAGAAACACTTCATCTTCGCCAAAATCCTTATCTTTAGGCTCAATCACGATATTCTCTGAAGTTTCCACATCCCAAAGGCGAATATACGGCTCATTGCAAAGAACGGCTAATGTGTTGATCCCTATCCAGTATAGTCTCACGTCACCCTCACCACTCAGCTTCATCTGGAGAAAAATGCATTCCAAAGAACACTTTCTTTACACAAACAACCATCTCACAAACAGATAATATATAGCATACGCATAGGAATTACGGATTACTTTGCTAATTTCCTTCAAATCCCCATTTTCGTCAACACTAAACTGTCCCATTATGAACGCCTCTGTCATCACAATTAAGATGTCTTTAGGGCCGTGATATAATAGACTCCGAACAGCGGAACCGGAACTAAGAACGTCTTCACTAGAACCATTTTCCTTCAGGTAAAATATTGTTCCTACAGTAGAACGCAAAAAGTTGATAAAGGACGCATTTTAATAGATTTTCTAAACCATACAAACCTATAGATCCTACACCTACCGCTAAGAACCCCTGCAAAAAAGCATCTTTCCAATCCCCGCGACTCATCTATGCGATTGCTCTGCCTTGACAATGTTTTCCCACGACGCTTCACACCTGTTTTGGGTCTCCAGGATGTCATCATACCCAGAGCTCGCTCGTTGTCGTCCTCTCTAAAATTCGAACCCATGGATCAAGTAATATATAATAAAATTAATTGTTAATGTTAACTGACTTGAAATTTTCACTCACGGGACAGCACCGTTGAAGTTGCTTCCTCTAAAGACAATCTGACAAACGGGATCCTTGAAGTCGTGCACAGCCTGAGTTTGTAAATGCCCTTGGGCGTCACTGTGCCAGATAACGAGAAAGCCTAAACTATCAGAAGACACGAGTACCGTTCCATCTGAAGACCATTCCATCAGCATAATTGCAGAACTGTGGCCTTTAGGCCCTTCGAAACTTTCTCCCTCTTCGTGGTTCCACACCACAACTTCCCCAGATTGGTATCCCATTGCGAGAATCTTGGAAGTGGGATGCCATCGGATATTAACCACTTGCGAGCCTTGTTGCACACTAGCTTCCACGTTTGTGGTTTCTTCCACCTGGAAAAAATAGGACATTGGTTAACTTGTGCAAATACTTTGCAAATTCATTTATCTGTTTGTAAATATGCATTCTACTTACAGTATGATTGTAAATAGAAACTAAACCACCGTTTCGTTCATCACAGTGAGCAACGGCAAGCAAGGGGAATGTATTGTGCCAGGTTACATCTAAAAACACACGCTTGCCAACCGTAGGACTTATGGATTCGGTTGGAAGTTTGAGTCGATTTTCAAAATAAAGGGCCATTCCTAGGACTGCACACTCGTCGTGACGCACAACTTTAAGACCTCGAACCAGATAACCTAGCCTCTTCTGTTATGAATAATTTCCATATGCCTAATTGATGACATCGCTCATAAGCATATTTTGAGCTATGGACAACAATAGGATTGGGCACGGAGTCCTCGTATACTCGGTCAAGTAGGCACTGATTGTTTTTACTTCATATAAGGACAACTTATTTGCGAATTTACAATGCGAATCAGTACGTAAGTACGTAGTAAATAAAATATACGCCAGTCTCGAATGCCTCTAGCCCCTATGCATAACATACCTTTGAATGAGTCGTGTCGTACTTGATGCCGAAAAGTGTTCATTCGGTTCGGTGTCAGTCAGTGCTCAGCAAGTCAGCAATTGCTCACCCGAGCACTACTACCACCTTTACATTAGGGATACGGGCATCGTTCGGGGAATAAGTTGGACACAAAATGTTTTGACCAGGTTGCCACGATACGATATGACTGGACAATGGTAAGTAAACCAGTAGGTACAGGCAGTAGGCCGTAGCGTAGGTAGGCAGACGTGCAGAGTGGGGTGGGCTGGTGGGCATGAACTGGACGTCCAAGGCTGCATAATATTACCATTAACCTAAGAGAATAACACTTTGCGTGGTTTGATTCATGTTGTTCAATAAATGGTCAATGTTTGAGACACGAGTATGTAGAGTATGTTTATGTTAGTAGTTTGCATTTACTGCGATGCATGGTTAAAAGATCAATATCTTCAGTAATACCTGCACAATACATCCATTTTGTAACCCTAACCCTACCGATGCGAGCCAAGAAATTGGCAATAATGATTCATAATTATACAATGCTTTCTCATTAGAAAAGTATGTATTTTGTATTCGTATTTGGATTGGAATGAAATGAAAATGAAAAGCGTAGCTGTTTCAGTTTGAACTGATACTGTAATCTCCAGCTTATGGACCATTTCCGCTCTCCAACAAAACGTACAACCTTATCTGAAAGATGAGTATAGAGTTTGTGCAAGGCATGAGCACATAAGTGATTAAAAAGAAAAATATGCCAAGTACTTTGACTTTGAGTCACACCGTTTTAGTAAATAGAATAAAATCAGTATGAATGACAATCGCCCATTTCCAGAGCAGAAAGCTAAAAACATTCTTATTTATAATTGCTGTTATCGTCTCGCCTTGCAGATGTAATATCACGTAGGAATGATCATGTCATGTTAGGTGAAGTAAATGCGTGCGTCATCCTGGACCTCTGGTTGAAAACATGGTATATTATAATATATTTATATTACTATTAATTTTAACTGCTCATGGTCAGCGTTTCCTTCCAAGGATTGCTTCAATGTTATTTGTTGTTGGTTATGCCGCAGTAATATTAATCGCATTAAGATTTTTTCTGAATATTTATTCTTTCTGCGCAAAGTCAACCGTCGTAATTTTTCATTACAAAAACGCAGATTACATTGGAATTCGCAGTTCACTTTATGTCTCACAAGGAATATCTATCATAGGAAAAATATCGCGCAGACATTCGCTTTCCTTGAAAAACATAAATATTCTTAATAATTTTATATTTGATTTTAATTGTCATTTTCATAATGAAGTCCCAGGCTACAGTAATACTGGGCACCCTACTTTTCGTTGAACTAGTGTTGGGGTCTAATTTGGGATTGGGGGGAACCATCTCTGGGTTTTTTCAGAAACGATTAGAAAAGGTACTTGAAAAAAATTTGTATAGTATATATTTTGCTTGCTAATTTTGAGATTGAATTAAACTTAATTACAGGCGGTCAAACTTGTGGACGGAGGGTTTATCTTCAAATTGTGGAGAGATGCGGATGTGCCACTCTACATGTCTGTTCATTTTTTCAATGTCACGAACCCCGAAAGAGTGATACGTGGGGACAAGCCCATACTGGAAGAAGTCGGACCCTACGTGTATCAGTAAGCCACTAGCCACTTGATGAGATTGAATCAAGTCAATGCCCCATAGTCAGCAATGCTGATGCTTTAATGAATTATGCTTTGACACTGATAAAACAGGGAAAAACGAGAAATCGAAGTTGAAAATTTCAAGGTGGATACACAAACTGTAAGCTATCGTCAGAAAACCACGTATTTTTTCAGACCCGATTACTCCAATGGGACAGAGGACGATGTCATCATGACACTCAACGTTCCATACGCTGTATGCAACAGTCGACTTCAATAAAAAAAATAACCTAGAAATTAGAATTCGGAATCCTTTTATCCTGACAAAAATCATGTTTCAGGTGATGATCGAAAAAGCCAAGAATCGCTCCTCCTTGGAAAAATTTGTTTTCCGGGATATAATGAGTTCCAGTGGCGAGCGCCTGTTTATTGAGAAATCCGTTTCGGAGCTGCTGTTTGAAGGATATTATCAACAGAGTGTGGCTGAGCTGGCGACTCTAACAGAAGAGGAGATCTTGCCTAACAACACATTTGGATTCTTTTACGGGGTGCGAATCGACACGTGCATAGCTTTACACACTTAACAATTACACACTTAAAAAGTCTTAACAATTTTGTAAACTCATTAAATGCGGGCTAATTAACAGAAAAATGGGACCGCGGGTGACCTCATGGAAATTTACACAGGAGTGGACGATGAGTCTAAATTTGCTCAAACACGGAGTTGGGAGGGGCAAACAGAGCTAACATTTTGGGATGACGAGTATTGCAACATGATTAATGGGTCGGACGGGGCTGTATTTTCCCCGTGGGTGACCCGAAATTCCACCCTGAGAATTTTCAGTCCTGATTTGTGTCGATCTTTGTACTTGGTTTACGAGAAGGATGTGAGGGTGACGGGACTCAAGGGCTATAAATTTATTATTCCAAGAGAGGTCCTTGCTGATCCGGTGGAAAATCCGGATAATCAGTGTTATTGCAAGGAAGAACAGTTTGGGCCTTGTTTGAAAGGAGGTGCAACTCGGTTAGCTGCATGTCGTGAAGGTTTGTTTGTTTAATTATCTTGAATTTACTGTGAATGCTTTGGGACACAGAATACGTTTTGACACCATGCAAACTGAATACCTTTTAAGGTGCACCTGTTGTAATTTCCTGGCCTCACTTCTATATGGGCGATGAATCATACGTCAATCAGTCGATTGGGCTGCGTCCGAATGCTGAATTGCATGAGCCTTTCGTCATTTTAGAACCGGTATGCATTTTTGTATTGTTAATATTTGTTATTATTATGTATTGATTGCGATAATTATTACGAATTGTGTCCGTTTTTTTGAAATGTAGTACACCGGACTAATACGACGAGGAAGTAAAAGATACCAAATTAACATTGAACTAATGCCAACACGGGAGTTCCGTGATATGAAAAGGGTGCCTAACATGCTATTCCCTGTTATGTGGGTGGAGGAGAGTAAGCTGAGTCGGTTCAGAACTCGCTCATATTTTACAAGAATGGCAAACGCGAGAGCACTAGCCGCTCAGTGATTGTGCAAATATTTTATATCCACATTTTATAAATGAATGCTATGGTTTTGTATATATACCTATGTATATAAGAATTAAAACATTGAGTTGAGTATGAAAAAAACAACGCCGTAACTTTTACATAATTATATGACTTCTCGATGTAAAGTGGGTTTCTTTCTTTATGGCAATGCGATTCCTGTGTTGAGGCAGAACCTGAAGAATGGCGAATTCAGACACAATTTCAGGCGTCAATGTCGACAGGAGTAATACGGCTAAAACCAGTTTCCCCTTGTTTACACCTTTCAAAGACTGTCCTGTAAGACGTCTGGTTAGCATGTCTCCCAGTTCAGTTTACGTAACCTTGCATTATTAACATTGGCATTTTAATTTTGATGCAGGAAGGTGTGCTTCTTAAGATTTTTGACAAGCTGTTAACCGACGATTTAAAAAGTTGCCGTTTAACCTGTTCCCGGTGGAATGAGGCAATCCTCACGTCAGAATTGCTAGACCTGAAAAGCTGTTTTATCTTTGATGGGCGAAAGGATGATACCACAGGGGGAAAGTGCGCGACCTATATGGACGAATCTCCAACAAAGAATTACTACTGGTCCCACCTGAAATTTAGACGTGTTGGAGGTCGACAAACGCCCTGGCTGTTTGAGCATCTAGCCAATGATCCCGATTTTACACTAACCATTTCCAAGCTTGAACTCCTCAATTGCAGTATAAACTGGGCAACCATACTGCAAATCATGATGTATCTCCCGAATCTCGAGGTTTTTATTGACAGACAAGATATGTACTGTTGGGACTACCAAACATTTAACAGCGGGATTGAGGAGGACGAGACAATTTTAGAAAATACATCCTTCAAGCTAATTAGAAATCGTGACATGCTAGATAACCTTAGAAAAATTAGGGTCGCAAGGGTACATAGAAGTCAGCTAGTGGAATGTTCAACCTACCTGAAAATTTTCCACCTGGGGTGCGACAACCTGAAAGAATTGCAAGTCACAACGGATCAAAATTTTGCTCCGCAGAGAGCCACCCTATTTTACACACACTTGCACGAGGTGTTAAGAAACAACTCGGGATCCATCAAGGTTCTCAAATTTCCGTACAAGCTGGTATGTCCCACATATGACTTCAGAGTTACTGATGAGCATCGCACGTTCCGTGAGTTTTTGAATTTAGTGACGGAGCGGAGATGGCTCGAATCGCTAGAACTGACCGCTCTAGAACAATTGTCGCTCCAGTTTGGAGTGATCCCTGTGGACAATCAAGATTTGAAAACCAAGTTGGTTCCATTCCTCAACTCGTTTCCATCCCTGAAGCACGTTTCAATGCAGTGCGTATTCCTGGAGACAGGAATGGAACGACTGCTGGATGACTTTTTAAGGGAGTTTCAAACCAGTCGGGTTAACATACAATTTGGAATCTATATGAATGACGCGGCCGGTATTCCAAACATTCTGAACTATCCAACAAACTTAAAGTCCCTGTCCATTCAGACGTTTCGAGAGATGGCGAAACAACTCAAGGATATAATTCCCTTGTTTGGAGTAGCTGAGTACGAGGACTTGACAGAGTTTCAGTATTTTAGCAAGAATCATACCTTTCGGAATTTCAATTTCGACTTGTTGGTCGAAAGCTTTAAAAATCTTACGTATTTGAATTTGGTTGACCACAATTCCCGTTTGGAAACGAGGCACTCTTGTGAAGCAGTGGCAACCATTGAGGATGAGGATATGCAGTTAATCACGACCAATTTAAAAAACCTGGTGTCCATCCAGATGATTGCAAACATGACATTTTTAACAGACTCTGGGCTAACCGGAATTCCGAGTCGCATTTGTAGACGCATGAAAAACCAGAATCAGTTCGAGCTGGAAGATGGAGATGTGGTCACGGGAGTACCAATATCGGGATTACCAAGTAAGATATATTACTAATTCTGTTTAGGCTTTGCTGATGTTTTAACGCGGATAATATTTTACGTGTAATTAAATGTGAATTCTCTTGTTTTATTTGGGTCCAGAATTACAGTATGTAGTTCTCCGAGGTGTCGGAATAAAAGTGACTGACATCACCGCAATGTTTGCATTTAATGGGATGCCATTTATGAAGAAGTTGCATATTTACGGGTGTCATCAAGTGAGTCCAACTCCAATTCAAATGAACTTATCTATTACCTACGCGTGCTAATAATGAACTAAAACAACTTTTTTTGGTTGCTCTCTTTAGGTCTCCGTTGTGGCAAGATCCGCTTTAGCTCAGAAATTTAATGTTTCGAAGGGTTGTGACCTTCAAGTCTAAAGATATAAAGAATTTCTAGTTTTTTTAAAATCTGTTTGGTTTGGTTTTATTTCATTAGGTAATTACGTAATTTACCGCAAAAATATTCCACAACAAGTTAATAAACTGGAGTAGACAGATTGGTTGCAAGATAAGCTCCAAAAATATTATTATTTCCATTCTTGTATTTAGCTTTTCTATCCAACCAATGTTGTATCAGAGTCTGCCTGAAACAATATCCTACTATCCTTCGAATAGCTAACTTTCTCGAACCGTTTAAACGTTACAATAATGTACGCTTGGACTGACACGAGGACAGCAACTGTTACAATGAATACACACCACAGCACTCTCAATTGATTGCCCTCATCACAGTACGTATGTAACAACTTTTCGGAAGAAGTATGGACAGAATCATCATCTTTCGTTCCAGGCGATTTCAAATATTCCCCTAGTCTTTCTCTGTCTATAAGTTCGGATAAACTCATTGTGTCATTTGTTGACATTGCCAATTTTACATTTGCACGTGTAAATATTAAGGGAAGTATTGGATATATTTTAGACACAGTTTCCCATTCCTTTACGTTTTCACAAGAGTGACCCCCATGGAATGTACTAAAGTTAGGGAGATTCATTTGACAATGGCAACCCAACTCGACCATAATGGCGCCTTCCTGGTTTCCTTTAATTGGAATCTCCTTCTCGCTCGGATACAATTCTCTTCCAGTTCGACACGCGATTTGCAAAGTTAGTGGAGCATCTGTTACTACAACAAACGTATTCACTGCAACACTGACTACAATAGGTAGCACATACTCTTCTGTCGGAAAGCACTCCAAGTTGCAATACCTTCGGACCTTTGCTTCATTCCTGGAAATCATGGCACTCACACAGTGGTCACTTCTCTGACTCCCTAACAAACTTTCCGAAATTTTGCATAACTCGTTAGATTTGCAACTCGTGAGATACGCTTTTTGGGATTTTCCATCGTAAATCCAAGTCTGCATCTCTGTTCCTCCTATTTCCCCAGCAAGTTTTATACGGCAGACTGAATTTTGATATTTGAAGGGGGTCCAGTGAACACTAACAAGCTGAAGATTTTCCTTCCATTTAGTGCTTAAAGTAGGAGTTAAAACTCGAACCACTAGGGAATCTGGCGTGTGAGTGCAGTCAGTCAACGGGATGCTATAATACTTGGATATTTCTCCGGTTGGAATGCTTAATCCGACCAAGTCGTTTTTAAACATTGACAAAGACAGGATGTAACTCAGGGATTCGTTGAATTTATCTGGTGTCACGAGGGAGGTCGGAATGTAGCCCTGTCTACAATCCTGATTTGCGTGAACCCAACGATTCTTCTCGGCATAAAAGTGACTTAGCATAACCCCTTGTACACTGGTTCTAATCCCTTGAAGGGATGATGACGCCAGAATGAGGATGGATTCTTGCCTTTCCATATTTTGAATTGGATTGTAGAAAGTGTCGTAAAAGTTATTTTCGACGGAGATAAAGGGTTGTCTAATGTTGTAGCTGTAATTTGAAATGATAACGTGTCCGATGGGTCTATTTATCGATACTTTTGACTTGCTGAAACACCCTTGCAATTCATTGAGATAATATTCCAAATCTCCAGGGTCAGTCCAAATGCTCCCAAAATGTTTCTGGATTTTGTCACAAAAGTCGCTGTGACTAGTGAGACGTTGGAAATAGTTCTCTTTGGAATGTTGCTCACTTTGAGTTTTAGCATCAGCGACGGGGTGCAGTCCATCGAAATCCATGTGCAGGTTTGATATTACTTTATTCAAGTTGTACGTAATTGGGCAAGCGTGGCTATACGGGAAGGATTCATTCTCGCAGTGGAACCAGTTTACAAATGTGATATCGGATTGGTTCCATTGGGGTGTGAGGTACTGAAAAATGGTAGGGATCATGGAGTCGTAAAATACTGGAGAAGGGAGATATTCGTGAAAGGCGCCTGGAGTCACAAGTCCAACTTCCGGGTTAAACAACACTTCTTGGGTGAAAGGAGTGCTGGATGTAGCGGTTCTTGATTGATACACAATGTAAAACAGCACCAATGCTGCTAATGCCCCTGAATTTGAAGCCATGTTTTCAGTTTTAAACTGAAATTTGCAAAAAGGTGCACTTCAATATACTGTTGTGGATTGTTGTATTAGTAAATAATTCACTGAATGTTGCAATTGCTATCTTCCTGTTTACATGAAGTCGATTGAGCCACTGTTTTTGCTCCCACTTCCACTGGAGATGTCCTGTTTACGCTGTGAGGAAGTTGGATTTCCTGGACCATTTCTGTATGATAACACGGGTTTGTAGTTTACATACACTTTTATACGAAGAAATTGTCAAAGCCAAATGAGGATTAGTGTGCATACTCTTTCAAACGAGAGTTAGAAACACGATGAGATTACATCAACAAATCAGCAATGTGCATTTGACATGCAGTCAGTCAGACTCATCATCATAAATTATAAAGTAAATGTATTACATATCATAGGATTTAAGATATCTTCGAGTCATTTATTTCTTGAATTTTTGAGGTTATGACATATATGACATGAATATGACAAACGCGAAATATCAAATCAATCAATCACATTATATGATTATTATAAAATCTAGCATGGCTATATATACGTTTAAAATCACAAAAATGCTTAATATTATAACTTTATACATTTAATTGAGAGAGGCAGTATCAGGTTCAACTCTGTAAAGTATTCGATCGTCTTTGATGTAACTTACCCTATCATATCGTTTAAACATCACAATTATATAAATTTGAAGCGACAAAATTACAATCAACGAAACAATAAAAACCGTCCAGAACAATCCTCCCAGGCCACTATTGCCATTTTCGCTGGCACTTTGCAATTTCTCAGCGTAGTAGTCCATTCCTTTGTAGGATTTCTCCTCACTCTGCCGTCTGGCCTGGGATGCCCTAATATAACTGTTAATTCTTCCAGGATCAATCATCTCCGTTAAGTTGAATAAGTGTCCTTCCCCAAAGTCGCCATCATCATTAAAGTGATTCACAGAGTTGGCAGTTTTTTCTTGGTACTCTGGTTGAACATGTTTTGGCTTTGATTTTGCAAACATAAAAGGAATGATTGGGGTGGTGGTCACGTCGTTCCCATAATTAAGCTCCGGTTGAGGGGAGCTGTCACCCAAAATATCTTTCTCGGGCTCACACAAATGTCCTCCGAAGTATGTATTGAAATGAGGAAAAATCATCTTGCAGTGGCAGGACAACTTGATCAACATGGCACCAACTTGTCCTGGCTTGACTTGAATCAAAGTCTCCTTTGGGGTGATGCGCCCACAGGAAACTGTTAGCGACAGTGGACTTCCAGTTACAACAAATTGGTTTGCTGAAATGCGAGCTACCGTTGGAATGACGTAGTCATCTTTAGGCCTACATTCAAAATCGCAGTGGGTTCGGATTCCAAGATCATTTCGGGATAGTAGCGCGCTCACACAGGGATCACTTTTCCGAATATCAAACATGTATTCATAGATTTTGCATAGTTCATTGGGCTTACAGGTGGTGCGATAAGCTTTTTTGGTGAGCGCATGAAACAGGTACATGGATGAGCTGTCTCCATCTCCGTTTAACGAATTTTGCATATTTTTATTTTCTGGAAGTTTCACACGGCAAATATGATCTTGGTACTGGAACGGAACTGTGTGAACATGTACTAACTGGAGGGATTGTCCCCGAAACTTTTTCAGCATTGGGATAAGTACTCTCACTACAAACGCATCTGTGGTGTGTGTACAATCGGTCAGGGGAAGACTGTAATATTTGGACATTTGTGCGGGTGAAATACTCAATTCTTGGTCGTGCTCAAAGGATCTCATCTTGAGAATTTCAGATAAACTTTGGTTGAGCATATCTGGCGACACCAAAGACGTTGGAATATATCCTTGCCTGCAGTCTTCATTTGCATGAATCCATCGGTTTTTCTCTGCATAATATTGACCGAGAATGACACCCTGCAGACTCGTCCTGGTGTTTGAGAGTAGCGCAGATGCGACTAAATCCAGACTTGCAGATTGATTGGTTTTTGTTCCCGAACCGAGAATGTACTTGTAGAACGTGTTGTAGAAGTTGTTTTCCATTTTTGTGAATGGCTGTCGAATGCTATAACTGTAATCATTTAGCGGTCCCGTAGTATAAGGGTGAGCGTCAGAACCCTGACTGCAGCTACGTAAAGCCTGGAGGTATGACTGGAAATCGGATGCTTCTGTCCAAATCCCTGCAAAATGCTTTTGGATTTTGTCACAAAACTCGCTGTGACCCGTTAGACGCTCGTAGTAATATTTTGCGGACTCTTGGAGTCCCTGGGTGCGTGTGTCCGCAATCGGATGAAGTCCTTCAAAGTCAACGTGTAAGTTGACAATAGCCTTGTTCATGTGGAATGTCACAGGGCAGGAGTAACGGTATGGAGCTGTTTCAGTTAAACACGTGTACCAGTTGTTAAATGTAATTTCGGTCTTGTTCCACTGGGGCGTTTGATATTGCAATATGAGCGGAACGGCAGATTCATAAAAAATTGGTTGTGGAAGGTATTCACTGTATACTCCGGAGCTGAGGGTGCCCATATCTGACAGATATTCTGGGAGTTGTTTGTTCACTGAGGTAGAATCACTTTCAGGTGGTGGGATAATTTCATCCTTAGCAGCTGCATTGGACTGGCCACTTGATGATGATGGCGAGGACGGAGGACTAGATGAGGAGGAGGATGTTGCAGTGGCTGAGTTTGATTTTACTAACCCAGTGTTTGGCCAGATGAAGGCGATAATTGTCACTAGAATCCAAACTTTTGCCATTGTCGTGTGACGATGAATCTAGTGATTAAAATGAAAAAATCTGTACTGTAAACCTGTTTGTGTGAGAAGGCCCAACTTTAAAATTTTGCTTACCCGAATATATTTTTTCTGTGTCAATAAATGGCAGACTCAAGCATGTGTTAAAAGATCCCTAGTGTGATGATCCCTCAAAAATGACGCAATTTCAGTTCCAGTTTCCAAATATGCAAGCGAGCATAACAAAGGAAATTTTTGCATTGAAACTGCAGACTTGGGCGAACTCAGCAGAAAATTCAACTAAGTTCAAGGAGGTCGAAATCAGCCTTCATTAAGTTATGTATCTAGTAAACAGCTTCCTTATGCATTCAATATAAGCCAAGTAATTTACAATCAAAGAAAACATTTTTAACCGATAAAGACAGTGATTCAGGAAGGGTTAAAATTCTTTGCAATGTTAATATTCGTTTCAATACACTGAATACATTTAGCATTTTGATTACCAATGTGAATTTCATCATCATCAGCGATGCATCATTCGGAATAATATTCAATCTGTAGTATACATATACATGACATGTTTTCGGTACTTCCTAAAATTGGTGATATGATGCATCACCAATGTACCTTCAGATACGCTGATTAAATGTTCTAAGAACGATGTGAACTTGGGCGAGTAACTCATCAAAGCAGTATGCTATTATAGGTTTAATGGAATGCAAATGGAAACTGGAGAAACACGTAACATACTATTATATTGCTTCATGGTACTGCGTTGTTAACTGTTTATGTAAACTGTACGAAATGAAATCAGTGAATGTTGAATGTGAGGTTTCAAGACAGTTCGGTTCTTCACCTCATGCCACATCAAAAGCAAATGCATACCTACTTCGATGAAAAAAATACTTCATGCATTTGTCACGCCCAAAAAGTGTTTCTCGTATATGCTGAGTTGAATGAGCATGTTAAGGATGAAGTTGTGAGAGTGACGCACACTACTTTATCCTATGCTGGCTGGATACGACGACATTACACACACTGCGAACTTCCTTAAGAAGCTCTAAATTCATGAAGATGTTTGCTTCAAACATAAAACAAGGTGATAAGTCAACAACAGATAAGATGAAATTTTGTCCGATATTAAAGGAAAGTCAAAAAATTACACTAGAAATGGCAGAAACAGACCATATTACGACTTGGACATGTGACATTGAATGATGGATATTACACAGGGAAATTATGTCAATGCGAATAGTTTGTACATTTATATGCCCGCTTTGGGTAACTAACTTTTTTGAAAGATTTGAAACAGCAGCACATAGCTACCAGGTTAATAATGTGGGTTTTCGGGTAAAAATGTTTTTGCTAACATTTGTTGTTGCACCTGGTTGTAAAAATGTTACTTTATTTTTATTTGAGTGACATCAAGACTTTTGCTTTTAGGTAGCCGTTAGCCTTGTAATCCTTAGATAATGTAATGTCATGTAAAAGAATGGGGTCATTACAACCCGATTATACCCTTTATCCCATACCCAAATTTCATCGTTCTTTGTCTCGCTGTTTGTCATTGCATTCTCGTCTTGAGCTTGAACTTGAGTTCTGGAATAAGAAATATATTACATAAACGAGAAGGGTGTAAGCTCAAATAGATAGACAACTTTCGTTAGCGGCGGGCAGGCTATAAATCCCATTGTCGTGCATAAATCACACTATTCACACTGCTAGATGAAATGGGAAAAACGCTTATGCGATACTTTTCATCATGCATGCCTTCTAATTACGTATTTATACAAGCCTCTTATGTGTAGCATCGTGATTCCAGACGTTTAACAAAAGTTTGCGTTCTGTACCATGTTGCCTGCTTTCTATAAAAACTGCAGTGCAGCTTCATTACGTTTTTACCTGCCATTAAAATAGATAAAATTACTCGGCTCATGAGTACCATAAAGATTCAAAGATGTTGCACGTGCTATGAAACTGAAAGCTCTATGTATTGATCGTGTCTTCAATATTTGTACAAGGTTATGGAAGTTTGATACCCAGACCGCTATCTTTTCAGCATTATGTTCTTATTCTGACTCTTCTTGACCCTCTCATTGGTTATATCATCACAATCACACGATACTCTGCAGTAGTCGGGACAAAGGTTTTCCTGAGTTTGAGTAATCTGAGGTTTTCCTAATCCATGTCCTGCTGTCCTCCGCCTGCCTGATACCTATAAATTACATTATGGAGGGCGAAACGAGGAAGACAACGATATGCTTTAGGCTCAACATTTTGCAGGAATAAGTTGAGCAAATAGAATCAACTTTTCAAACTTTCAAACTTTCAACTCTTCAAACTTTCTGATTCTTTTAGGCATTTCGTTACTTTCCAAAATGCATGTTTTCCAAGTTATTTTCTGTATGAAATTGAGGGTTAGAATATGCACGCAGATACACTTTAATTGCAAAATTCCAAAACTACAGCTCATAAAGGAATTGTATTGCGTTGTCTCGACCTAGACATCTACTCTCTGACTCTATAGCTCGTTCACTAAATTCAACAAGCCACTTTTCACATTATTCTTAGCCACCTCGGATGTGTAAAACACGCATCCTTTCCCACAAGACATTTATGATATTTCCATACATTGCACATTTTTACGTCTTAAATAACGCTTAAATATAGACTCCATCCTTCCACTTGAATTAACCATGACCTATAAGTTTTGGGTTTGCACTTTTGCAGTGCGGTTAAGCTCGGCTATTGCTAGTAAAGTACAACAAAGGAAATCCCAGAATGCGTTCTTGCCAAAAATGTTTATACGGATAATGTTCTATAATACGGAATACCATATACCATCATATTACCATTAAAACCAACAAAGTAGTATTAAACTCAATATTTCAGATTGGATTGGAGTGAAAACGTGATACATAGATACTCCAATCAGTCCAATCTGGTTACTAGTATTGGTTTGTGAAATGCTTGGTTTTATGGAATGGAAATACGCACATGAATCAGAGTAGAGTAAGTACATCCTTCATTCATATTCATAGCATATATTAGTCCTTCTCACTGAATTGAACCTGAAGCAATCAACATGAAGTCGGGTGTTCTAC
>JAANSN010003046.1:0-20539 GCA_036850665.1 Dicranocentrus wangi | reverse complement strand
TTCATTTCGTGTGGGTCGGTGGATCCACCTAGGGATTAATGATCCTTTTTAAAACAATAGGGGTACGGTCAAAAAATGGTCTTTAAAAGGGTCTTATCAGAAGGGATTAAGCTCGAGGGTTGGGTCGAGAATGGCCAAGGTCTTCTGTTAATACTACACGGTTGTTTTCCTGATCGAAGGTCAGCATCGAATACGGCAGGTTTATTAATACTGCAGAAAGGAACATTGTTCTTCTTGCTTTTGCAATTTTAATGCGGTTTAGTTAAAGCGTTGGTGGATTGATTCTCTTGAAAGTGTAGTAGTTACAATTGTCCCTCCCATTACCCAATTCAGACGATTGATTTAAATTTCACAATTTAAAACAATCAATAGGATTTCCTAACTATAGGTCAATTTGAAATAGTACGTTTTCAGTAATCATGCTCAATTAAGAAAGTAGAATATAGCAGACTTCATAGTTTAATGTTGTGGTAGATTATGGCCTAAAGCGATTACCTCTGGTATTTGACAAACTGACTAGCTTAGGTAGTCATTTTTTTGTTCTAGATGGTTTTCTGAGTCCAAAGCAATTCCAAACAAGGATCCATTATTACATAAAAAACAAAAATAAAAGCATTCCTCTAAACCGGTAAATTACTCACAGCAATAAAAACGGGCGAAGTGAAAGTTTAATGGAGGGTTGGTGTGGTGGTGGTATTCAAGTTTAAGATGAAATCATATAAACTATAATATTACTCCTAATAATAGTAGGTCTTTAAGGAAGTTTTACTCCTTTGCTGATAGGGAAATTCAATGTGATAAGATTTGCGATATTTTATATTCTAGCATTTCTTCGCCCTCTCAACTTCCAAAAATCATCCATGTATACATATTAGAAATGTAAATACTCGCACATCTATTGACAAATCTGTATAGCAAAAGCGACAGAAATATACCTATTTTTGAACATTTGGGACTGCTGGAAGGAGAAAAGAAATGGAAATTCAGATAAAAAGTGCAGTAATGCAGAATTTAATAGGCTTGTGAGTGCCATTTCTTTGCATGTGTCAACGTCATCTATTAAAGCCTCGCGTTTGATAAAATATCATAAGATAGCCAAAGGAATTGCATATGTATACAATTTTTTTGCCACTTTTTCGTCATACTTAAAGTCAGTACGTTCACATGTTTCTGCTAGCTAGTAGCATGCCCGCTGCTACCCAACTTGGATATTGGCTGAGCTGGCTTTTCTTCAGAGTCGGAGTTCAGAGTAGTGCAAAAAAAGAAAGGGAAGTGAACTTTGGTGCTGTCACACGGAAACATGAATTTATTTCATGTGTCCAGCTTGCAACTTGCACAATTTTTTTATACTTTACTTTACTCGCTCAAAAAATGGCAATGTTAACGCCCAGCCCATGTTGTTACTTGCTTTGTCGTCGATAATCCCAAAATCCCAATATATGCATAGAACCCAGCCTTATTTTATCTTCCTTGCATTTACTGTTGTTCTCACGCATGTGTAAGCAAAGTAAGTGGTGTGGTACATAAAAAAAAGTGTTGAAATTGCTACGAGTGGAAAAACCTTGCATACAGATTTCTTTACAATTGATTTACGCAATAAAAAAATGTTTACGGGGCCAATTACTCGGTTTAATTCCTAAAATGATTTTTTTCTTCTGATTAATGTCCCACGAGTTACGCCAAGCAAGTGAGTGGAGCTTTTTTAGCGTAGCTTATATTCACCCTTAGCGTACACGACAATTTTGCTACTACAACATTCTCGGACCTAGTTTACGGTTGACATTTGATTAATTGCCAACGTTTCTAGAGACGGATTGGCTGGCAGTCGCGATTCGTGATGCAACATAATTTTACACAGTGTGTAAGCATTCCTACAATGTGTAGTGCAGTCAACTAACTTTATTAGGGTATTTAATTCAAATGGTTGATTTTACAGTTTGGAAATGCAGAATCGAAAAAATGTACGCTAAATAAATGTAAGATGAATCGGAATAGGTATTGCCGGCAGTGGAGTGATTAACCAGCATTTTGTAAAAATACATATGTATTTTTTTTATTTATTGCTCATTGCTCCTTCCTGTGTTTGAATTCGATCGGATCAAGAGGATCAGCGTTCTTTCTTTCTCACAAACAAAATGCACACCTATGCTACACTCTGATGGATAAACTTGCTACTTCTGAGCTTGTAATGGTGCACCTTGACGCAATCCGTCCTCTGCACACAATGTGTCTCCGAGGGTCCGCAAGACCCTCAAGCAATGAATGTACAACAAAACTTAGAATGCCGACGAGTGAGCTACAAACTAAATCAACGCTTGAGGAATTACTTACTAAGAGCCATGCATGGTTTCATTTTGATTGATGTCCTGGCACATGAAAACGTCTTGCACGCATCATCCACGAAAATGTATGAAGTAAGAAATTTGTTATATGAAAATATTAAATACTTATATTTGCTGCAAAGCTGTGTCATTTGTCATCAATTGATTATAGGAATCATCCTCATCATCATTTTCGTCAAAGCTTTAATCAAATGACTTGCGATTCGTAGTCACAAGTATCTGCAGAGTGTATGTCATGCGTATGACCAAATATCCTCCTTTTAGCTACCATTACAGCCTTTTATATTATCCATATATTATTATTCATATCTGCTCCACAGGGATCCTTGAACTCGCTACCTCAATTCTCCACTATGTCATTGCATCGTGTAAATAAATCACACTTAAAACACGAGAAAAAAATCTATCCACTCATTTTGAATTGAAAAGCGTCTAGTACAACAAAAACCACGACGAAGTGCATAAGTTGAGGGTTTATGGTTTGAGTTTGAGAGTTGGGAACCAAAATAGTAATAATAATAATAATGTATGCACACACAAGTCTGCTCGTCTCTGACTCACCAGAGAAGTGGAGAAACGATATGATGTCCTATATTTTAGCAATGCAAAAATCCTCAGAGAAAAGCAAAGATTGCTTTGGGACTAAGGAGATGATGACGATGAGATAGATGCAGCATGGTTATCGACTTTGTGCACGAGGCTTTCTTTTTCTTTTTGCATGCGGTTATTATAGTAACCTTGCTTGCGCTGAGTAGAGATCTGCTACTACAAAATACTCTGCTGATTTGAGAGGAGATACATTTTGGTTATGCAATCCTCCTCATTCTCTGGATCTTGGAAAAGTTTACATATAACAGCTTTTTTATGTAATATACCGGCTGCATTATATGAGAGTTCAAATCAAGTGCACATTTCGCTTTTTTTACCTACTTCTCTTCTTCACGATACATTTTGAAGTGATAAGAAATAGCATTGCTCAGGGAGAGAGAGAGAGAGTGTGTGTGGAATCGGCCCCAGTCGAGGTCTCTCGTTTTGGCCGGTCTGCTGCCTATACGATGTTGATGGGTTGGTGGATGTCAGAGCACTACGAGGAATGGGCAAATACTCTCGTCATCGCTGTTAACTTTCTCATTTCTTAGTAAAGGCAGGAAAGGGAGCGTTCATGGTGGATGATAGTGCTGGTGTGGGATGGATGCGGACCTCGGGGTCCACTGGTATTCGTATGTGTAGTGCCGAGTGCACGGCAAAGTTATACAAGAGCCCCAACCCCTCCGCACCTTGGAGTAGAGGAGCAAGTTGGAGGATCCCAAAAAAGTTAGTGTGCGAGTAGGGGAAGATTTCCTCGTGATGACTGTGTTCCGTACTGGGTGGACAAGGTGGTGGAAGTTAGTGACGATGCCAGATTGTGCGTCAGAGTGGAACCAAGTTATACCGGTGGGGTTACGTACTACATCATCGTATCCAACTTGGAAAAATGTGCTTCGTCCAGCCAGACACAATTTCGTATGCTATGCTGTGTGTAGCTGATTTTTCAATGTGGGATGCCATCCGGTAATGTGGTGGTTTACAAGACGGGGCTCATTGCAAATGCTAATTTACTGACTTGTAAAAAATTCCTAAATCTTGGGCACAAACATTTTTGCTCTTTCATTCAGAATGAGAATGGAAGGCATTTTTTTTGGCAAATTCTGATTTACATTTTCTCTGGCAGTTCAATATGATGGTACTACACACTAGATTCTTTCTCCATTTCTTGCCACAATGAAAAGTCTAATAGCCAAACATTCAATCGTCCACGCATCAATCATCATTCCTGTAATATTATCAAAATCTCAGAAAAAAAACAATTGTCGCAGTACTACCAAATTTAACTTGATGATAGGCGTCCTTTATTACAACCATATCGAAAGTTGACTCAAAATTCATAATTTGATTTAATCCTTGTTGTTCAGATGGGATTTTCTCGTCATTATCACCAAAAATTTATGATGTGATGAATTCGAGAGCAGGGATTTTTACCTGTACCACTAACTCATAAATATTGCAGAGTTCAATACTACTGCAATCGACGAATCCTCAATCAAAAACTCCAAGCCGGCAAGCCGGCACAATAATATAGGTAAGGTATATCAAAACGGATGAATGCCAATTCTCACAGTGAGTTTGGACTTTGGCATGGAAAAGTTTTGATGGGCGAACCAAACCCAAAAGTACTTTTTGATGTAATACATGCAATACATTATTTTTCTGTACATAACTCCACTACACACCATAGCAAACCATCCAAGATATACAAATTTCTCGTGCCAAACACAAGTCGGGAATATATAGACACATTGAATACATCATCATATTATCATGGTTATTCCAACAAGTAAGTCAGTGTGCTTTTTATATAGTGCTAAATGCATGCTACTCAATCTCAACTTTTCATATATTCTCGTCCAAATCCATAAATCCTTATTAGCAAACTCAGGTTGGTTATCTCACAATGGAGACGCTAACAATGAGAAGGTTATGCCACTACTACTCTGAAATGAAATCAAATCACTCATTTTCATCCACACACACATCATCATTGCAAACTGAACAAGAGTGAACCTTCACCGGCTGCATGCAACCAGCAATGTACATAATATGTACCAAAATGACTTATGTACTGAACTACTGATACGAATATTATGTTGAAGCAATTGTGTCTTCATGAGGATACATATAACTCCATATTCTGCTATAGTACGTGATACTTTTTGCTATACATATATATACGTATCTACCTTCATTTCATATTATTCAAAGAGAGTTATACCAATGCAATGCCAAAAGTACATATTATAGGAAACTTATATGGGGATCATGTGAGACCAACTTGGCAACAGTGTACCGAAGACGTCGACGTCAAAGGCCGAGTGGCAGGCAGGAGAGGAGACACGGCCGCAGTGAGCAAGGAAGCCATTTCCTTCGATCCTTTCGGCAACTCTCTCGCAGCCAGTTAACACCAGACATAGGGAGGCTCTCCGTTTCTTCCAAAAAGGTCTCACTTCATTGAATTCCAAATCACCGTCGAGTTTTATCATCTAGATTTTTACGTGAGTGAAAACCACCTTTAAAATATAATATTTTAAATATAATTTTCAGCAATAACTCTACAGTTTTAACCAAGTTTTCAAAAAAACACAAGGTGTTTCGTTATATGAGGTAGTAGTAGTAGTAGTTTTGTTTAAGAGAGAAAAAAAAATTGCCATCGCCCCAAGTGTGGTCGGGTGTGCATTAATAAAGGGGAAGGAAAAGCCGAGATCCATGGGCGCAAGGGGATCCATGTGATCTAAAAATGCCGGTGAAGTATATTACCGTGTACCATAAAGATAACTAATTTCCCGTGTCTTTTTTCTAATTATTTCAGAAACACTCAAAATGGGTTTAACAGATCCAGTATCCTTTATGAAGGATTTTGTTGCCGGAGGTATCTCCGCAGCAATTTCCAAAACCGCAGTCGCCCCCATTGAGCGTGTCAAGTTGCTCCTTCAAGTACAGCACGCCTCAAAACAGATTGCCGTAGATAAGCGATACAAGGGTACGTTGAAATTATTATAAAAATTACAAAAAAACATGATGATTTTATGGAGGCCCTGGTTGTTGCAAAGGTATTTGCTAGAAATGGTTTACAGGAGGAGGAGGAGGTTGGAGGCGCACAGTGTAGACTTCATTCAACTTATCGTTTTTAGAAAGCTCATACTTCAATCAATTCACACATTTACTCATTTATTTGTCACCAATTTCGCCCTAGTACACACTCTCCATTCAAGAGTTTCTCATGCTCGTATTAATGGAAACCATAAATTTCATTCCAGTGGCAAATTGGGCATGTAACACCAGTAGTAGTGTCCAGTAGTAAAAATGCCCTAATTTTTCCAGCTCATTTTAAAAGTTTACTCGAGTAAATTTTCAGTATTACAATCAAATAGGTCCATGCATTGATCAGTTGATTGAACAAAAGGCGGCCATGTTATAGAGCAGGCATCATCATTTTTTTTCATTCCGAAAATAGATAGTATTCGGGAAGATCTTTGCTATAGAGTAGTAGTCTCGCTCGCGTGTCGTTACATAAGTAGCAGTAAAGGAACATGTAGAAAGGGCAATACCTAAAAGACCGGTGGTGGTGGTGGTGGTGGTAGTGAAGAAGCCGAGTTGAAAGAATACATAGGTATATAGACCAGCAAACTATAGGCATAATCATAGAGGCATCCACACACGGCATTATAGATTCCGCATTCGGCATCCTTAGGTGAAGCAGCGAGAGCCTATCATTCGAGTAAAGCATGCATGGTGGTGGTGGCGATGGTGGCAGAAAGTAGGAAGGTGGAAGAAGGTTGGCAAAAGCCTTTTTACTACTTGGTTTGTTGAATGGCCATGAATCGTAGTAGTAAGTAATGCACCTCTCCTCTCTCTCTCTCTCTCTATCCATAAAACTCTCTGCTCAGGAGTATATTCCCAATACCACCATCATCATCATATCACCATGCATCGTGCTGTTCGATGTTCCTTTCGTTCATTTAACTTTGCAATGGAAGTTGGAACCCTCTTCCAATCCAATGCATGCATTCTCTGGATATTTCGTGAGAGAGAAAGAGAGAGAGAGAGAGATATGTATTCTGTCTTTCTGTATGGCCTCCTCGTTTCTTGTTCGTCTGCCATATAGGTGACCTATATTTTTTCTCGACACATGCAGCCAAATAGACTCTGACTGAGCTTGGTTTTAAAGGAGGACATAATTCTATTATAACGATTCAAAAACTCAATTGACTTCGTCACTCACTCACGAGCACTATAGCAGAGGGACAAAATATGAGGAGTGATGTAACACGAACCTTGTCGTCATTCTTATTCTTTTGAGCTCCTGATGGAGCTTCACAGAGTTAAATGAACATTTTAGATTTTTTTTAAAGTACAATAGGCGAGCTTAGGCGTAATTTTACAATGCATAAAGAGTTTTATGGGCATGGCATCATGGCACCTCATCATGATGATGCGGTATAGGGCTGTGCTCTAAGCAGAAAAAAAGTGTCGTGGCGGAATAATGGCTGCGAAATGGAGATGGGTGCACACACACTTTTTCCAATGCTTTGGTAAATGATCAAGTTGAGGAGGGATAGTGCTGCAAATATTAAATATCGTCTGAGAAAGAAATCATAATAATATTCAGTATCATCATCACGAAGGGTATATTATGCCAAGTTTAAATATGAAATAAAATGTTATCCTTGCATATTAAAAAAACGCATAAAAGGGGTTTCATAAAGGAGGAAGGGAACGCGTCTTTCCTAATCTTTAGCCGAACTTTATTTTTGAGAGGAAATTTGTAATATGGGTGGTAGGAAGTTTTTTTTATTTTGCGGTTTCGAATATTATGCACCCTCCTCTTGATGCACGTCATGTGCAAAAAGCATATATATATATATATATTGTGGCTATTAATACTTTTTTTACACTGAGACGACTGGACTACTGAACAGTGTGCGTGTAATGTGATCTGATATCCTTCCTCATGCTGCTAATTTTCAAAGTAAACCTACATGGTGCGCCATGCCATGCGCCACACTTCATTCTAATTTCAAGTTTTTTACTTTGTCTTGACAGTAAGAGAATGGGAGTATCGTAATTGTCTCTAATGGAACATGTGTGTGCACATGCTTGCTTTCATCCATTTTGAATTTACAATAAACTTGCATCATCACATCACACTTTCCGCTGTTTCTACACTTGATATATACCCTCTTGTGATAAGTAATGGAATGGAGGTGGGATTGGTTACGATAGAGAAACCATCGCATCATCGTCGCGGTCGCCAACACTTCACACTTTTTTTACAATGGGGGAAGAGGAGGATTCATGAATTTCCGACATGATCATCATGTTATCAGCCTCAATGTCACGAGATAAGCCTTTTTGCCTCACTTCTGTCAAGTGTCAAAAAAAAAACTTTCAACTTTTCCGCAGTACACTTTTATTGTAAGTGCGTAATGAAAGTTGCACGCTGCACGTGGCGTTTATGATCAATGGCTTTACAATGGATTTGGTTTTATAGTATTCCGTAATAATACGATTCCAATTAAAAGCATTTCCAGTAGTAATTTTACAAGTGGGCTATAACATAGGTAACCAACGTCACTCGAGCATTCCATTGACAAAAATGCAGATAAAGTAGGAAGCAATAAGTTGGGTGTTGATGAGGATGATGATTGATACCAGACGCTCGTCAAAAGTGATATGCATGGTTTTATGGTATTTAAACCTCATATTTGTATTCACCGGTGCGGTTATGACTAGTTTTGAGCAAGGATTAAAGTGGAATTGAATGCGACCTTCTGCATTCTAGCAATTTTACGCGATAATTTTGCATAATGCACAATAGATATTGTGACATTGAGCCACATCTGAAGTTCTCAAGATGCGGCCTTGCAGTTAGACGCTAGCATGTAACTATAAAATAAAATTCAACGTCAAAAGTTTTATTTTTCTTCAACACCAGCGGCTAATGTATATTATGATGTGTAATGTATTTTCAAGGGATGTTGTTGTTGACTAAGCGCTTTGCTCGTTTTTATAGGTATGGTCGATTGCTTTGTCCGTATTCCAAAGGAACAGGGATTCCTAGCTTTCTGGAGAGGTAATTTGGCCAATGTCATCCGATATTTCCCCACCCAGGCGCTCAACTTCGCCTTTAAGGATAAGTAAGTCTGCTGCACAGGAATGTCTTAACCGGTGTTGTTAAACTTTGTTGTTAACCCTTCGCTCCTCCTGTTTTCCAGGTACAAGCAAGTGTTTTTGGGAGGTGTCGACAAGAACACACAATTTATGAGGTACTTCATGGGCAACTTGGCCTCTGGTGGTGCTGCTGGTGCAACATCACTCTGCTTTGTATACCCCCTTGACTTCGCTCGAACAAGGTGAGATTTGACATATTACAATTAATTACTGAGGAAAATAAGTGAGTGTGGTTATCACGGCAGGATGCTAAAAAATATTTAACTTTTTTTTTGCTTTACAGATTAGCCGCCGATATTGGTAAAGCTGGAGCAGAACGTGAATTCACTGGCTTGGGAAATTGTCTAAGTAAGATCTTCAAAACTGATGGTCTGGTTGGTTTGTACAGAGGTTTCGGTGTATCCGTTCAGGGTATCATCATCTACAGGTAAGTGTCGAATCGAACTAGCTATATTGGCAATTATATTTATATTATGAATGAAACACGTGACTAATTTGGTGCATAATGTATTAAAAAAATTCCAGAGCGGCATACTTCGGTTTCTTCGATACCGCTAAAGGAATGTTGCCAGATCCTAAGAAAACTCCATTCGTCGTCTCATGGGCTATTGCTCAGACTGTCACTACCGTTGCCGGTATTGTATCTTATCCATTCGATACTGTCCGACGAAGGATGATGATGCAGTCTGGAAGAGCCGACAAAATGTACAAGGTAAAATGCGAACGCCATCATCCCTATTAACTTTTGCACGAGCAAATATTATTTAATTAGTCAAAAGTGGATGGATTAGTTCTAATATTAATTCTATTCTTCTCCTCACAGAATACCATGGACTGTTGGGGCAAGATCTACAAGCAGGAAGGTGGCAACGCTTTCTTCAAGGGAGCATTCTCTAACGTTCTGCGTGGTACTGGTGGTGCCCTTGTATTGGTGTTATATGATGAAATCAAGGCGTTCCTTTTCTAAGAACTGCCAGAGAGAGTAGAACAATGGAATTCCCTTCAAATACACTACAGAATAGAAAGCTACATCTTAGTAGAAATTGAAAAATTTTAATGAAAACAAAGGTATTTCAAGTGATTAACCCTACGATAGTTTCAAAGAAAGGATTATCTTTTGTTGTCTTTAATTCCATGTTTGGAGAAAATGTGGAAGTAAAAACCAGATTGATTTAGATTTGCTCTTGTTCCTGTCACACACATTATTTGCATGAAAAGAAAAATCTCTACGTGCATATATATATATACTACCACTCATATAACGCTTCCAGAGCTTGCTACATATTTTCATCTCCATACATTCTCATTCTCCATAGCCCATATAAAGTCTATGCACTTTTCACACGTGCTTGCACTCACGCTCCGTTTCCGCTCAAACTTGCATGCTTCCTTCGTTGTTCTTCGATGCCGGTTTTGATTGCACACCCCCAACTCCATATTTTTATGTCGTGCAAACTGATGCCATATTATGCAATCTTTCCCCCTTCCCCAGCTCAAATAATTTTGAATTTTCGAAAATATGAACATAATGTGGTTTTAATGATTTCCGCATTTTCTAAAACATTTGTTCACATAACATGTTAGCGAGGTACATCAAGTAAAATGTAAACATCTTTTTATAACATAAGACTTTAATAATTAATATTATATAATACGTCAATAAACTTTCAGCTCTGGTATCCACACTCACTCACTTACGCTCACTCATGTCAATACAATAAAAATTTACAATTTCGTATCTCCTTGACACTTGTCAACTATATCGGTTACATAATATGGGTTATGTCATGTCTCCAGCGAGATGGTCGGCAGTGCTGCAGCACTGCTTATGTATATGCTTGGAGGAAATTTTGCCAAGCGTCTCGCTGGATGACAGAAAATAAAAACTACACTAAAAGTAAATCTAACTGTTTGACATCCTCAAATGCACTCTCGCTCACTTGACATCATTCACAAAATCCTCGTAATGGAATATTTAATTTACTCACAATCAGTTGAGTTTCTCTTTTACATATTATTAATATTATTATACCATGCCATCAATGCAACAATAATGGAGGAAGGTTAAAGGTATTACGCAATCTTAGGAAATATTATTATTCTATCTAAACCTCTTATAACCACAGTTCATTACACAATTTCATAGTATACAACTGCAAAACCTCATCAGCACACGTCTAAATTCTTCACTTTCTACAATTCAACATTTCTTATAGCAGCAGCTCGCCTAAACCAAAGGTGCAATAATAAATTAGCCAGGTTACTCATATTACTAATAACAAGTAAATCTAATAAAACAGTTAGTTAGTGTTTCTCTCCATTTTAGCCAACTATAAGTACTCTACATTCATTCATAATATATGTATTTCTGTTAAATAATAATTATCAAGAGAAGCTACTTTGTGTAAATATTCTTCAAACCTTGTCCACATGCAATGCAGCAAGGCATATATATATTCTTATGCCGTTTTCAGTATCCAGCCTCTCACATTTAAGTAATTATCCCTTTTCTTCCAATTACTGACAGCCGTGATCAAGCAGCAACTCTCGGTTTTTAATTGTTGGCCCCTGAATCCACGATTTTTATAACGTGCATGATCCACGATATATATGTATATATATATTTTACTATTATTCATTATATAAGCTATATCATTCTAGTAGTACACATACAAAAACAAAACTATGTAATAATAATAATAATAACTATGTATGTAATTTACACAAGCAGCAGTTGTATCACTTTAAATTCAAAAAGCAAAAGTACACGTAGAGTTTTCGTTAAATCTAACAAGATGCAAGTTGCTTACTAAAATTGTATAGTAATAGTAATATAATATCAATGAATGGCATTCCAGTTCCAGCTCCTCTCATTACATACATAATTACGTTTAAGCACTCTTAAACTCTTTTACTCAACTTTTTAAATCTTCAATATATATATATTACGATCCTTTAAGAGTCTCTCTATATAGGTAGTATAGTTAGTTACTTGTGTTATATTTATGTATTTTGAAACGGAAGGAAAAAAATACATAACAGTTGAGTACCTCGACTAACTAACAATTATAATTTTCGCATTCCTCATCATAATATGCAAGCAGGAGACCTAAGTCGGAATGACACATCACATGTATACGCCATACCTACGTCAAGTAGGACGACAATAATTTACCTAGTTGTACGGAATCTAGTAATAACAATAATAGTAATAATAATAAATAATTTTAAATAGAAATTACTTTTGAGGCAAAAATGAAGCTATGTTTTTAACCGGTGTGCAAATCAAATAATTTCACAGCTTTCTTTACAAATCACGATTTCCAGGTACACACTTTTTTTTCTAACATTGCAGCGGGTTAGACATTAATAGCTCTTTCAAATTTTATGGATCATCTAAATAGTTGATGAACAAAATTACTATCGGGTATTTCTATCGGATTGATTGTCGCCAACTTTAATTAAATAAAAAATAATATATAGGTATTACCAGACGAAAGGACAGTATTGGAGCACAGGCAGTGAAAATTGAATGGGGTGTAGTTACCGACGAATTTCATCGCAGCAGCGACAGCATTCCGCGTTCTACTTGCTTGCATTATGTATGCATGCTTTTTTATGAAATAAAACATGGGAAACTATGGGTTCGCTTAACCTGAGAAACTATCTACCTGGCTATCCGCGTTCCTTCACATTTGACATTCATAATATTTTAATCTATATATGTGAATTTTAAATTTATCAAATTGATTTAGTTCACAAGGGAGTGTACAATAATTGTATTCTACTCGGGTTCTTTCCACACACAAATTGTATTACGGGTGCTAATATTTCTTTTAGTAAGTACGACGATGCGAGCTCAGAGCGCCGCGGCTAATAAATCCTTAAAATTGTTTTTAAAAGTGTACTGATATACAGTCGCAATTATACCGGTTTACAATAGTTGGCAGATAGATTCACTCGTGCAGCAACAACGCCAATAATATTCAATTATATACAAATTTTCCTTATGACTTATTATTCTTCTACTCTACTCGTAATAACCTGACTGTTTACTCGTACTTATCCTATAATACATTTCGGGCGATTAAATCTGCTTCTTTCTACCCAAATGATTTAAAAGAGATTTTCGCTACCTTACTACGTTGCGTTGTTGTGGGTACTTTGTAAGCCTCCGACTCCCGTTGTTGTAGTAGCAATAATAATCCGTAACGTATTTATGCTCAATCAAGAATTGATTGCATTGAATTAAAAACATGCCATTCATTCATCTAATCTTGACTATCCTTAAAAAGACAAAACAAAGTAGACGGGATATTGACTCTACGGAAAGTCAAGATGGTTTGGAAGGTATAAAAAAACATCTTTTTTTCTAAAGCAAAAAATCAAAAAAAAAATTGTATGGAAAGTAAATAGTAAGGGAACGGGAGATTCATTGAATTCACTCACTGCATCATCATCATCATCATCATAGCATCATCCTCAATATCACTTCAAATTCATTCTAGGTTTTTTTTTGTATTTTATTTAAGCTCATAGGACAATGTATATATATTTTTTTCAAATTTTGAGTTTTTGCTTTTTTCCTCACAAAATTTTTCGTTTTCATGGGATCTCTCTCTCTCTCTGTTTTTATGTTCTAGTATGACTGCCTTTTGCTTTTCTCAAAAAGTGGAGTTGAGACTAAATGTCAGACTTCTAAAGTGAACGTACTGAATTTCTCTCTGGAGGGCAACTATCAAAAATAGGACTCTATTTGTGTATATACACATCTAAAAAAAACAACTTGATGAATGCCTGAGGAGGACCGAAACGTGTGAACGTCATGCATACAGGTGTGTTCCGACGAACTAAATATTATGACTACAAATTATTTCCGTTTTTCATATATATATAAAAAAGCCAGTACAAAACAAAAAATAAAAACGAATCGAGCGTCGAGCTATCAAATAATTAACAGAGTAACGAGTAAATTTTTCTTTTCCAATTGTTTTACTCTCTCTTCGTCTTCTATCGTTCTCATGCTCGACCAAAAGGACAAGAACGCGTTTTGTGGTTTGTTTGTAATAATCCGGTTCCGATTCCGATAGATTAGTAGTAGTAGTAGTAGTAGTAAAAGTTTGAGTGCCAACCGCCCAGCTGGGGATGATCTGTCCGGTGAGGTGGATTTAGTTGCTAACTGTTGTACATGGTTTCATCCTCGACGGAGCGAGGAATATCGAAAATTTCTGCAAACAGCGGAGGAAGACAAACGAGCTGGTTCCAGTGTTGTCGATACCAATCCAAAATATCACTATGAAACGTGCCAATCCTCCTGAGGTCGTTTAGCAGTGACGGGATCCCGGTTTTGTTGAGTGAGTCGATAAGCTGGTTTTGAGAATGAGTTAGCAGGTTAACGGAATGATGAGTTAACGCTGGTCGCTGGGGCGAGAGTAGACAAGCTCCTGAGAGAAGTCCCAGATCGGTGTCCATCCAGGATGAGAGCGTCACCCAGAAGGAGAACAGTGACGAGGTGAACTCGGACTGTGAAAGAGAAAGTTATTTCATCATTATGTAGAGATTTGCATCATATATCTTTTTATTTCTTTGTTTAATTAGATTTGCTAGCAAGAGTCGATTATATAGCATACGTCATAAACTATGTCGAGATGTTTTCGGTTTAGCGTCAACCCATCTGACAAGGTAATCGTATCCTTTGTTGTCATCGGAGCAACGTACACGGTCCACATCTCGAAAAAGCCTGTTTTAATCAAAATCAGTTGATCATCCTGGGGTAGAGATGTAAAGCCTGGGATCCTCTTGGCAAACTCTACCACAGACTGAATGGAAGCAAGCATTTCTCTGGACAGGACGGAAAACAGGGATACCCGTACTGCCTGATTGTTTTCCTGTAAATCCTAGAATGGCAAAGATATAATAATATGATTATTATATAAAGTCACATGGGAATGAGAATGGCTGCGGCTGCGACTATGAATCAACAGCAAATCAGCTTTAACTTAAGAGTGCTTATGGGCAAAAAAAGATAGTGTAGGTATTTATAAAATGCGCAGGGGTGAATATAAATGTAGCCAAAATTAGAGAGAGCAACCCGTTTTAGATATGCATTACCAGAGTTAGTTTTCGTGGAGCAATGTCACGAACCCTGTCCTGAGTGTATACACAGTGATGCATATGGGTTTGCGAGACTATGGTGGCGAGAGTGCCCAGGCTGTTTGTAAATGTGGATGATACTGCATTTGTCTCCGCGACCGAGCTGCTGGATGAAGGTGAGCTTGTACTGTTGTTCAAATTGTTGTTGCTGGTGGTGGTGGTACAGTTATTATTGTTGTTATTACTAGATGAAGTACTACTTCCGCAGGTGATTGACCCTTCAGACGACGTGTTGGATCCAGGAGATGCAGAGTGTGATGTCCCATCGTAAGAGGACTGATCCGCCTCAGCAGAGGTTATCGCTTCCCGGGACCTCTTTGGCACACGACCATAACGGACCGCTGTCAAGAGACAAGAACGCAAGGTAGTTAGTCATCTGCAGTTAATTGGTATGCTGTGCGGTGCCAAACGCCACCAAATTATACTTCATGTCTTGCCCACTTCTCCGGACAATAAAACACAGTGAATGCCTTTTCATTCACCCAGCCACTTTTGTACATTCCTACAACGTGCTGGCATGTTTTGCATAATTACATTTTGGGGAAAACATGAAATCAGCAAGAAAAAAATACTTACAATCTCGAGACATGCCTACAGCCAGACATTTCTTGAATCTACAGTATTGACAGCGATTCCGGTTGAGTCGAATCACCAAACATTTGCCGTCTCGTAAACATCTACAAAAATACACATATTTTGCACAAAATTAACAAAAAGTCCACCACAACATTTGCTTCACAACATCGCTATGTATGCAAAAAAATAGCACTTTAGAAAGAAAAAAAAACAAGTCGGCTCGAAACAAACGCCGGCCCTTGTTCCTACCTGTATTCTATCTGTTTCTGAATGCTCCTCCGAAAAAATCCTTTACAACCTTCACACGACGTGACTCCATAGTGGTACCCTGACGCTTTGTCTCCACACACTCGACACGGATGAAATGATTTTCCAGAATTGTTCGAATCTGCATACGAGCTCTCTGCAAAAATAAAAGAGTCACATCAAAACATAAACAACTTTTCTGATAAACACAATGTTATTAGTCAATCAGTTCAGTGCACTTTAATCCAGTAAACAACTCTCTCCTCTCGAATTTAACTAACTTCCTCAACAGCCTTGCGTCATCATCCTCATCATCTCATATGCCAACAACAAGTCAAAACCTTTATCTTTTCTAATCACCCCGTCCGTACCTCATCATCCATCTTCTCTCTCTCTCCTCCTTTATACCCATCATATTACTCCATTATATTAAAATCGCAAGAAATCGGGAAATGCAAATCATGTTTCATTTCATAACTGTCAACGTTATTTATTTATAAAGGAATCATGAAGGAGCTGAGCTGAGCTGAGAGCTGGGCAGTCAAAAGGAGCATGATCATCACATCATGTACTACTGACTGCGCTATACAACTTGTTGTAAATCAAGGGTAGAAAGAAAGGAGTTTTCGCCAACAACACAACCTCCATGAAAATGATCATGCAACAATAACTCTTTGAGCCTAACCGTTATTAATACCTGCACCGAGTAACAAATCATAGACCCAGCCATCATAATTTATTCAAATCAATTAGAAAAACGTAATCTTTAAACATACACCTTTGTACCAACAACATGTGTTCATGGTCGAAAAAAAAAACCATATTATAGATTACTGTGTGGATGGAGACGCGCCTCGCCTCCTCCTCCTCCTCTCCCGGTGTGTATATCCGTCTCTACCTTATATAAATATATTCAGTTACATTTTGTTATGCCCGTAACCGGTTGTTTTAAAACGGTAATACCAGGTTCATACAAAGATTATAACAGCACTTGCTCTCCGTAGTAGTAGTTGCACATAGTATATATGAAAATGATCAAACCAAGGCACACGTATCAGTTACTAACAGAAGCCGAACGACTGAACAGAACAAACTACCTAAAAAGCTCTGATATTGCTTATTATTATTATTATTATTATTAGCAATCATATGCATCCTAAATTATTTGTGTGTCTGTATCGAGTATCTATCTGTATCATATCATATCGTAATATCATCCCTCGCCCGATTTTCATTTCATGATTAAATGTATGAATAGCAAAGTTTCACTGTCAAAAGAGCGGATAAAAAGTGTATTTTCCACTTTCTACAAACTCGAAGACTCTCCTGTTCCACCAATCTAATTCAATTGTTTGAAAGCCTTTACATGATCTTTTTTATAAAAAAATTTTTTTTTCAATCTCGAATCCCCAATTTGAAAAAGTTTTTCTTTAGATTGTATTTCCTTTTTCATATATAATACAATAATAATATCCTCTACATCTTTCATGATCCCTTTTTCACTTGAGCAGAAAACTTTTTTCTAGTAAAATTGCAATCCAAAAGCTGGCTGCCTGCATATCATAAAAGAGGAGAATAATATTGGTGGCTGTGTTATGATGAAAGCAGGTAAGATTACTTTCCGTTACGAGATTACTTTGCGTAGTAGTAGTAGTAGTAGTAGTAGTAGTTCAGAGTCCCGTGGTACTTCAAAGAGTCGTTGTACCACTACCATTTTACTAGTACAGCTATTTCAGCAGAGTATGAAAGAGCTGAGCAAAAAAAATACAGAAAAAAACCGTTTCTCATCATCATTCGTCCTTCCTTGTGATAGTGATAGTAGCTGTACGAGAGCGAGAGAGAGGCATTGTGTGCGTTGCATAATGACAGAGGCTTAGGACTGCGAGAAACCTGCTCACAAGGATTTTTCCTGGGCGATGCGATCCGCTCAAAACATACCTATACAGCAACACAACATGATGGAGCCGGTGTAAACTAGTATGCAAAATAGGTATATACTTATTTTTAAAAAAAAGTCCGCATGCACATGTTTCTCTTCTTCTTCTTCTTCTTCTTCTTCTTTAGATTCCAATCCCGGACATGGTCATGTTTTTTTGGGGATGTATGTGTGCAATTTTTTCGTGAGAAAAATTTTACGCATGATGCAACTATCTACGACGACGACGACAAGCGAGTAGCGGTGTAACAGGACAGTAATATTTTGCAAGCTTATCATTCTTCTTGGTCTCAACCTTTTTCCGAGTAGTATATTTTTTTTGAAAATTGCAATTTGTACAGTCTTGTTGAAATGTTAGGACGTTTCCATTTTCATGACAATATTATTACTATTACTATTGAATTTTCTCCCAACAAAACTCGATTTCCTGAGGAGGATTATTATTATGTACGGAGAATACACCCGGGTGAGTTATGCCCTGTCTGCGAATCCCTTTTTTTGCTGGTGTATTATTATGCAAATGTGGGCACAACTTTGGATATTTTTTCCTCTCCTTTCTTGCACCCCTCCCCCCCTCCATCCATAGTAAGCATACTAATAAGCAAAAATGTATATAAAAAAAGAAGAGTCATTGAATGCATAAACAGGGAGAAGAATATCTTTGAGAGATATGTAAAGAATATTACGAGACTCCATTAAAAATACATGCCAACCTTGTAAATACGTACCATGGAATTCATGGGAGGCTCAAAAGAAATTACAATTTTTTCCATAAATCCTCCTCCCTTTTGGCAAGACGAATCGGGCTCAACAAGCACATCCAATTTTACGGCAGATCTTTTCCTCATAACTGCCACGATAACACTTATTCTTTTCACTTTGACGGCGGTCTCGAGGAGAAGAGAAAAAAACTCAAGATTTGTCCTAATGTTGTCTCTCATTGCCTCTTCCATATAATCCTTCAATAAATGCTTCTCGGTTTTTGGAGAGAAACACGCATAATATTGAAAAATGTGTTGTCACACTACTTTGCTTTTACTTTTTTGACTTAAAGATGTTATATTATTACTTTTCCCAGAGACGGCAAGCAAATGGGTACGGAATTTTTTTGCGGATATGGAGTTTTCGAGCGGAATGAGAGGAGGAGGGTACGCTCAGGGTTTCTAATATATCCTTTCCTAACAACACCACATATGACCACATCATCTTGTACAAATAAGCATCCACCTATTTCGCAATTTTTTTCGCCCCAAAGCCTGTTCTCACAAATTTTTTATTAAGAAATATGTACTACCTACTTACTTTGGACCAAGTTATGCAAAACTTGCTTTATTGACAAGTAGTAAAGTAATGCGAGAAACTCGTTGAAAGATGATAAATTTTCATTTCCGGAGGGGAAAAAGAAAGAGTTTATATCCACATCCCACTTTCACATATTGGTGGACCCATCCCCACCCGAGCCCATCATCAAATTTGCAGAGATAAAATTGGAAAGGAGCGCGGGCATGTATTGAAGTGTGTAATTTGCAAAGAAATCCTATTTTTTCGTTGGAATTACCACCATCGTCACCGGAAACCAAAAAGTGGGAAAAGGAGTAAGCCATAAGAAGGCCTTCGTTAGCGCCCAGCGTGTAAGCCAATATGCCCATAATCAAATAAACTGGGAGCATTTTGTGGGCTTTTTGTTCTGCAAATAATACGCATCCATAAAAATCAATAGTGAGTGGCTCTGCACTCGTCAGACATCCGCCGTCGTTAGCGAAGAACGCGAAACAGTTTGTAACTCACATTTTTTTGGTGGGGATTCGGTCTTCAAAATGCAAGGAATGCTTATACCGCACCGCCTGACTAATAAACGAGGACTTTCATGCATGGATCCGTGCATTCGTACATCCGATTTGGATTTGCAAAAGATTGCAAATTGTAAAAATGTGTTGTAGTTGATGATGATGTCGATATTATGATGCTAAAGATGTGTTCATGTGTAATGTATCCCGGCATTTTTGTTGCACATTAACTTGACTCAAGCATCTTAAAACATATTTGGGCGAAGTAATAAATGTTTGTAATGATAATTTAGAAGAGGCAATAACACCACAAGAATTAGCAGCATAACAAGATTTAGCTAATCTTAGGTCAGTCTTCCTTTCAAGATGGTTATTTTTTTTCTTTTCATTTTGCTGAATGGGATGGGAACAACTACCTCATCATCATGGAATGGTTTAGCTGATAAACATGTAAATGAATGTTGTTACTCGGGGTATTCATCTTCAAGTTGACTGACAGCCTGGGAGAAGGAGTAACCAAATGGTTTCATTTTATTTTATTCTAGCTGTAAGTGTGCATTTTGGGCAAACCCATTTCATGGCAGCAGCGGTGGTGGGTGCGTTTTATTTTTGCAAAAAATATTTTGTTTTTATATTTTTTGAAACACAATATGGGGTTCATTAGTGCTGCAATTTTTATGAAGGATCGTCGTCGTCGTCGTCGTCGTCGTAGTCGGTACGGGGGAAAATCCGTA
>JAANSN010003045.1:0-20546 GCA_036850665.1 Dicranocentrus wangi | reverse complement strand
GAATTTTTCCGTCCAGAGTTCACGGGTTCCTTGCAAATGGCTTGTTCCCTAGGAGGAAAAATTCTGGGGAAAAAAGGAGCTGTGTACTGAGGTTAAAAGCATAAAAGAATATCATTTCCTACAAAAAGCCGGAGGATTAGGAATTTTTCCCTTCATGAGTTCACGGGTTCCATGCAAATGGCTAGTTCCCTCGGCGGAAAAATTCACAGGGAAAACCTAACTGTGTACTTACAATTAGCTTAAAGCAATATAAGCAAATAAATACCTAGGTACATATATTTTTTCAACAGAGGTTACAAAGTTGAAGTTAATAGAAGGCGGATGTTATGTTGAGTTGATAAAGTATGGAACATAATGTATTTAATACTGGGGAGACTGGAGACGCAAAAAACCACACCAAAGAATAGCCAGACCAGATCACAACTGTTCTGTACTTAAGAAGGCCAGCACGGCAGTATGCAGTACGATCTTTTCTTCTTTTTTTTTACTTTTTTCCAGGTTTCAAAGTTGAAGCAACGACGAAAAAGAGAGGAAGGCGTTTATATATCCATATTGTTAGATATTTACGCGTTTTCGCGTCTTGTTAACTCAATTTGTCCTTCTCGTACATTTTACGTGACACGAGGAGCTGAAAGATGTAGCAATGCATACTGGAATATATGTATTCTGATGATATGTATGTTTGCTCTGCTCGCACAAAAAAGTTCTTCTTTTGCGGTTCTTGTTTTCTTGGCACCGCCGTGGTCACGGTGCCAAAAACCGAGCTGTGTGTGAAGAAAAAAGAAAGAAAATATGTAGGAAAATCGGAAGCAAAGGCTTTTCTCTATTTGAAAGCTTTACTTACTTTTCCTGGTAAAACCACTAAAACCCAGAGCAACTGTAAAGAAGACTGTACTGGATGTGAGGTACTAGATGATCAGTATGATCACCGTACTTCAGTATCCAGTATTCAGCTCTGGATGGTGATGATGATGATGCCTAGTATGCTCCGCGAAATAAAGGCAATGCAATGGATGAAGAAAGGAAACGGGAAATCATACAAGCTCATTGTTAACAAAGTGTACACTTTATATGCTTATTATAATATAAATGTAAGGGATCTTGTGTACTATTATATTGTGAAAATACTACAAAAAAGTGAAGTGGGACTCCGGAAGCGAAACCCCGTCATCAGCATCCTATCGTTATCATGTTCATCAACACATAGTCATAGTGACTTCGATGGTCTATACACTACCGATCCTTTTTGTACAACAAGCACGAATCAAACGAAATGGTAACATAGCTTGCTGTCCAATCTTAAATATCCAATCTTAATTTTTCACGCCAAAGATCCCTGCCGACAATCAATCTAGGGGATAATTCACTCACAGCATGCCGTTAACGCCCAGGGTTGTGCTATATGCCGATCGGAAGCTACAAGCCTCAGGAACAATATGCCGTTGGAGTTGGGTTGCGGCAACCCTCCAGAGTGTAGGAGGGTTGCCGCAACCCAACTTCAACCGCATATTGTTCCTGAGCCTTGTAGCTTCCGATCGACATATAGCACAACCCTGGGAGTTAACGGCACGCGGTGGGTGAACTTAGCCCAATCTAGTCAAACCTCGCTCAATTTCTTCGAACAATCCCGGCTAACATCTTACTCACTAATTCGCACAAAAACAAAAACAAGTGCTCTAAAAAGGGATCAGTGCACAAAATAGCCTACGCGTCAATGTCAATATAAGCGAAGGACTGGTCCTAGAACACTCTAGGTCTAGTTTCGCAAAGGTTTCGTTTTGGACGGACGGTCATACATTCAAGCAGGATCATAAATTCGTTTATGCTATATAGCGAGCTAATAACATTCGAGGGGTTATACATTCGATAACATTCGATTCGTTAGTATAGAGTTGAAGCTTCCTTCGGCATTTGTCATTTTCCTTCCAACTGAATGTTACTAAAACAGTCTGAAGAATGCTTCCGCGACAAACCCACCAATTTTGAAATATTACAAAAACCTACCTTCACCCTACCTAGCACAGTTAAATGGGTAAGTGGCACGGAGATGGAAAACAGACAGACGTCATGTCGGCTTAATTTGTTTTGATCATCATTCAGCGATATTTTCATTATAATTGGTACATAAAATATAGGCGAACGAGACCAATGCTAAAGTTATGATATGATCATTGCATTGAAGTAAATGAAAAGATACGATTTCATTACCACATAGACAGCTGCCCTCCCAGATAATACCCAGAAACAAAGTAAAAGCAACCTCAAAAAGTCAAAGCATGATCAGCTCAAAGTTTTTTCCACAGTACCCATTTTCAATGTATTGTTCGTAAATATGAAGCGTGTTGGGACCATTGCGTTGCGATCTGTACTTCCTCGTTGGCTTCCCAGGAAGAAGGATTTCGAAGAGGAAGACTCCAACTTTTTCTTTACAAGCGCAAGCAAACAAATCTCTATCTGGGTGGGATATATTTTCCATATTTTGTGAGACATACTTCGCACGGAGTGACTTGCTCTACATGTTTCTGGCTTCGTAGGAAAGACTGCAACGTACCACCAACACCAACCCAACCATCCATCCCTCCAATTCCTTCCTCCTTTCCCCCTTGTCTACAACAGATACCTACTTTGCACATGATACTCCACTGTAGATGCTGAAACTGGCAGACAGCAAAGTTAAGTATTTTCTCTCAGCCAAGCACTTCCAATCCAGTGAGATGTTGCCAGTGCAGTGGTCCACCCGTTGCTGATTTACCAGGATTCGCGTTCCCCTTGCGCTTGCTATTGAGTAATATAGGAATCTTACCCTGCTACCAATACCAATGCGTAAAGCTTTTTTATTGCCGACTGCATCAGCATCACCACATATACTCCCCGACACTCCTGAAGCTGTCCCTAACTTTGCCTGATTTCTCTAACTTTCTCTGACTCTTCTTCTTGTGAACGGGGAGAACAGAGTTGGGGTGTAATACCATAATATCCAATTCTTTTCATCTTTCTCCACATCACATTTATGCTTCCAGCTTCAACATCCTGTCCTGATTGAGATATAGTCGAGGCCAAACCACCAACATTCAAGTCAGTACAGAGTCAACTTCCTCTCTGAATTACATCTCTCTCTCTCTTCCTAGTGCTCTGGCTATTTTTGCGTATATGCTTTAATTAAAGTACACAAAAGGTCTTCTGTGTTACACCATTTCTATACACAACCCCATCTTATTTTATGTGAGTAACACAATTTTGAAGAGAGCATTGTGGCTTGTGGATATTAGGAATATTATAAACAAAAACACAAAAGACGAGTGAGCTAAGGCCAGAAAAATTAAAGTCGCTGGCCCCAATCACTCAAAACGGCAGCACAAGAGATTTTTCGGGAAAACAAGAGGATATTTTCTCCGGTCTGTATTTTCACATGCCAAAAACCTTCACCAGCAGTCCACAAAACTTGGAGAGCTCGTGAGATGTTATTTGTAACGAAAATTCTTGTGTGTCTCGCGGTGATAGCTATCTAACAGCTTCCAGATTAGTTGTTAATAAAAAAATAATAATTACATGCCCATAGCGCAGCGGTCAGCAAAAAACGAAAGATAAAGCAAAAACAATTCCTCGCAGTTCTAATTTCTCTACAAAATCTGCACCATCTCGACAAGTGTGAAAAAGTACGGCCTACGTCTAACACAGGCTGTTGTTGAGTTGAGTGAGATACGTAGTAAGTTGTTAATTTTCTTCGACTGTGTATTCGACTCGATCTACATTTCCTGATTTGTTCCGTCTGGTTGCAAACACCCAGTTGGACTAAAACGGGAAGGACATTCACACCACACCCAAGAGTATTATTATTCTTATGAGGACTCTTCGACAACAAACACCCAGTAGTAGTAATTAAAAGATATCTATCTTATCTTTGGATAACTCTAAAGGTGGATCGGATCAATCAATCAATCGTCACGTCTGGTAGGGTGTACAATCAACGCCTCGGAGAACTCTGAACGAAAAAATAAGCTTGTCTCGAAAACACGGACTTGGAGTGATGACATTCGATTTTCGCGTCCAGTTTTAGTAAAGCTTTAATTTATGCGTAGTGACAAGCCCCCAGTTGAAATAAGAGCATATAAGGTAAAGGTAAAGCGGGGAAAGCAGAAGCAGAGCAGAACAGAAAACGGCAAAGTGTCTGTCTTGATCACCACTGGTAAAATTCTTCTTCTATTGACTCTGAGGTGAACTCGGTTTCTTGATTTAATAAAAAAATCGGCTTGAAAAGAAATCCAAGTATAGTGTGCAGTTTTAGTGCGATTCTTCAAGGAAACATATTTTGATAAAACTACTTTGAACCCACCTTCATAAAAGGACGCGGGCGGCCGTCAGGCTGAACGTGATCGGGATGACGCTCACCTCCTTCCCGGGTGCCTTCTTCCTCGTCTCGGCAGCGATAACTGTTCCTGTATTGTTGATTTTCGCGTACGTATAAGAACGCTTTATGACTATGTTATGTAATCAATGCTTTTCAGATTTACATTTGGCAATTTCACTCGCTTTTTACGATTCCACTCTCCTCATCTTGCGTACACTATAGCTATGAACCTTAAACACCTTACATTAGGTCTTATCATTAGTTAGATTTTTGTTGGGATTTAGTACCCCATAAACCGTTTACTTCCATATAGGAGACAGGGACAGGGCATGATTTTCGTAATAAAAGTTAAATTACACTCATTGACTCAACTAAAAGTAAAGTCTGTAGTGGTATTTGTTTACTAGCTCGCTGCGTATTATAGCGAGCTTATTATCTACCCGGGATTGCCTGTAGCGCTAATGATTTATGAACCGGAACGAACTATTCTAACATCAGTACGGGTTGGACGAATTTTTTGACATTTTCTCCACTGGTTAGAACACGTTTGCCGTGTAAAAATTATAATTCTAGGTTTTTTGCATTCTACTGACAATGAGCCCAAATTGTAAACGAAGTTCGTGTCACTTGATTTGTTTCTTTGTAATGTCCTAGCATTGATATTGTGACTAAAGTAAGTACGTGTGATTGTGGGGTCGCGGTTATTTGCTCCCGCGGACAAAAGCTCCCGGAGACAAAAGCCCCCGAAAAGTTATAATTAAAATCCTTTATTCTTTTAACGGAATAGTGAGCAGAAATAATTTCCAGTCTGGAAAAATTCTAGATTTTTGATCCTAAGTTTGAATATACTCACTACCTATACAAATGAGTGGAGATACTGAAACATATACACGTGGAAGCCGTAATAGGTTGATTGATAGATAAAGGTTTTGAATTCGAACTTTTCGGGGGCTTTTGTCCGCGGGAGCAAACGACCGGTAACGGTGATTGCGATCTATTTGTGACTTTCAAAGAGCAAGTTATTACGTAGCTGAATCGAAGATGAAGCGTAGTTATGCTTTTATTTTGTTTGACTGTCTGTTCACTCGATAACTTTAATATCCTTCGAACGATTTTCTTCAAACTACCTTGGAGGTCAAGGAAGCCAGGTTAAATTTTACCCCAATTGAGTGACGGGGGTCGGGGTGGGGGTCACGTATGTGTCACATACTTTTTTAACATGACATAAATCGACAGAAGACATGGAGACGAGTTCGACAGGGACACTGATGACGCTCGACGGTGTTCTTTATGACGCCTGATAGGGACATTGCTGATGACCCCACAGATAATTTGATAATAACGTTCAACTACGTATTTTCCGTTACGTTGCGTTTTAACATGACTAGTTAGTTTTGTCAGTGGGCATCTGTCTCGGTTCTAGCAGCCACAATTTTCGAAAAATTCTTTCACCAGTCGCATCATCAGGACCATTCCTTTCATGAGTTCTAAGAAGGGCATAATCGATCGCGCAACTTTTAATTAACAACCTGCAGGTTGTAATAGCTTAATCAAAAAAGAGCATCAAAAGTTATATTTAGAACGATGTTCAATTCAAATCAAATGAACGATGTGTATGATACAAATCATTAGTAAACCGAATTTTTCTGGTAGCTTTCGCTCGCCTGATCTTGCAATTTGCTCAATTGGGAAGGGAATGACTTGGTTAGGGTACTAATTCTTATTAAGAAAAATATTAAAAATTAGTTGACTGTCTATGGGATAAGTAGGTAACCAACTCTGATGAATTCCACGTTCCAAAGTGACTTCCAAGTTCCAGGCAACCACCGAGGGCAAAGTTAAATAGGCACATGAAGAATCTGAGAAAACCCTTATATAAATTCAGACGCTTTGCATAGATCCATGACCAGCCGGTTAGGAATATATGCTATGACATTTAGCTAATTAAATTCGTACAATTCTCATTGCTACCGTTTAACCAACGAGATCTACCCCAAAACCATTCCTTCAGCTTAATCGGACTTTCCTAATGACACACACCTGTTCTTTTCGTGTAATGAATGAATGCTTTATACCTGTATGTATTTATTTATTTCTAATTTTTCAGCTGGTTCTATTGGCAAGTAAGGAAGGAGCAGTCGGAAGACCTGAAGCAGAGCCTCGCCGACGAGGGGGAGACGGGTGGTGGTGATATATTAAATTTGGATGATGGAGGGGACTCTACAGACTCAGAAACTTCTGGAACTGCCACCCCAGAACACAAGGAGCGCTATTAATATTCTACTTTAAACACGGTATATGACAGGCCATCGACATTTATGCACGTGTAAATTGTAATAAAGGAATGAGATTATACATACTTCTTAATGTATGTGACGTAGGTCACTATTGCCAGTATTTTCACGGGTGTATGGTTATTTGATTATGCTTTTTATGTATTCACACGAGAACAACTTCACCTTCACCATTACTTTGAAACGAAGACGAGTGTGTCAGCCGTGTGTTTAAATGAAAATTGAACGGGGAAAGTGCAAAGACAAAAAATGGTGATTTCTAATTTTCGGAATTGTAGTCACTGTATTATAGAGACGCATAATATGATTTAAGTGAATGTTATAAAGATAATGGGCTTAGTATTTCTAAAGAAAACGCTTTTGTTTTTCAAACATGTTCTTCAATTCGAGGAAAACATGTAGCAGAATTATTTGCCGAAAAAAATTCCTGTTTCCGCATAAAATGGATGATAATATAGTCTTCATGGGATTGTGGTATACTGTTTTGCGACTGTTAAATTATGCATTCTAATGTAACAAAACAGTAATGTTCGACAGGATATATATTTAATATTTATTTAAAAGAATAACATGATGATACAGTGTAATATTGAATTACTATAAGAAAAAAACGAAAAGTATAAAAAAATACCATAATTACAACGATGATATCTAGACGATATATATATATATACTAAAACTTACTTAAAAATTCAAAATGTGCAAAAATACAAAACATTTATAGTCATTTTAAATGATGATGATATGATATTATATGATGATACATGGTGAAGCAAACGTTATCTGTCCAGAAAAACCGATCCCCAACAGGTCTCAACAAATTAAAGAAGAATCTTTCACTTTTTTGCCAACATTTTCTGTTCCCTTCTTACGCAGATTTGATACAAGAATAAGGTGCAAAAACCGATGACACTGATCCGTACTTCCATTCTGTTCCGTGGAGCCGCTTTTGTGCTTCGAAGTGAAGACAACTTTTTCAACTTACAATTAGCTATATATTATACAAAATGGGTATCGGTGGTGTACACATTACTTATACTAAAAATACTTTTGACGGATGTAGATGCTATGTATGTCTTGTCTTATTTACTTGCAGCTTTAATTTATCATATTTTTGTGTGTCAGGACGAATATTTGACTTTCAGGCATTTCCTTTCACCTTTTGCAATGCTATTAATTCATAAACTTTTCTCGTTATCTAGAAATCTTAAAATATATAGCACAGACGGGCAGCATTTAAAGTGTCAGTCGTTGGTGATTATATATAAATGCTTTTCTATTTACAAACAGAACAGTATTCTGATATTATCAATTACTAATTAATTACCATAAACTTAGTGTTTGTTTACCTATCTGATACCATATACCCATCTAGCGTATTACTACATTAGTTGCAAAGTCTTAATTCTAACACGAGTTAGTAGTAAGATTTTATTCCTCGTTTCGTTTCATATTGTATGGATTCATAATAATGCCTCGAAAAAGTGAGAAGTAAATAAAACTTGTACCGTAACTGTAACCAAAAATGCATGTTTTCCGAATCTCACGTGTACTATTATTTGCATGGTTTACATTTACAAAAAACGATAACGAACGCGGGATTACATTATACTTGTTTTAGAAGTCAGAACGGATGAAAATGTCTGCAAATAGCGACTATAGCTATCCTCTCCACGGACCAGTTTTGTTGCCATTCTCAAATATCGACAATTGAACTTTTTGTTTCAAAAATATCTATTCCATTCCATCCCCCCTTTCTTCCAGGATTCTTATCACAGCACATATCGATTTTGGATGGATAAGTATGATCATTGAAAAATAAAAACATATAACAATTGGATGGAAACTGGAAAGAATCAAAATACCTCCGTTCGTATTTGTTCTCCATTCCTGAATTTCGTTTTGAAAAGTTCTCACTCGGAATCATTTTATCAGAATGGCGGAAGTTGGTAAAGTGGAATTGACCAGTGTTTATTTTCCACAAACTTTTTCTTTTTTGAAAGATGGCTAATAAACTTGCCACTCTTTTCTACTCGCTTTGCGACGAGGATTCAATGTATCCATTCGTTGGTGAGGATTTATATTGAAATGAAAAAGAATCAGGGAAGTGATCGAAAAATCGAAATTCCAACTATTCCATCCGCAGTAATAATCATAGTATTCCTTAAGATGAAATCGAATGGAAGTCGATAATAATAATAATAGTAATAACTCGTAGTACAAAATGCTTTCACTCAGTTGAAATGAGGTTGCCAAAAAGATTGTCTCGTTCGTTTCGGAGGTGGTCTTGTAACAACGATGGTGTCCGTTTGAAGCTATTTCACCACAAACCCAACCAAACGCCGGTTTTAGCTATTATACTTGTATGTATGTATATCCTTTTACCAACTATCCCTGCCTGCAGGCAGGCATAAGACGTGAAATGACTGGAACAGGCGGAGGCGGAAGCAAGTCGGGGAGATGATTTTTATTTTTATAGTTATGTTATAAGCAACCCTCTGAAGACTTTTGTAAGCTCCTGAATGTTCGACAAGAGACGTAGAAACTGTAGGCATACATCGATAGGTATTTTAAAGAAGAAAACGTTGAAGTACATAGTATGAGGTATTGTAGATCTATAGATGCATAGATGTTGTTGTACAACTCCTCAGTTCTCACTTCAAGGTTGAAAATAAGTATGATCGCAAAGAAAGGCTTTTGGCTACAAAAGTGGTGGTGTGTGGGGGTTCAACAAAGAAGGGTTGGATTGCGCATCACGGGACGCAGAAATTTGGCTAATGTTGCCGACAGCCCCTAGCCTTCTAGTATATTTACTGATGATATAAAACTCCCGTACAATTGCTCAAGTCCCTTTGAGGGCCCATGGTTAAAGGCACAGTCGGGAGGTCAACCTGTGGATGCCAAATTGTTCTGACGAAGTTTCAAAAAAAAAGTACGACGGACAAGTCCATAACAGAACACATGCGAAATATACCATATAACTAGGTATACGGGAATATTTCAATCTCACTCGGACTGAATACTGACTGACAGACAACACTGATAACTTCGTAATATTTTCACTTTATTGCATTTTATCAGTGACTACAAGACTTCAAACAATCAATTTATTTCTACTGCTAGCTCCTGTATGGCTAACCAAAAAATATGCGACATTGGCTCGCAAGCTCTCAAAACAATATTTCTCCTCTCACTCAACCACGGAACTAAATTAAGTAGACACGTTTTAGTAAGACTCAAAATTGTGTACAATGCGAGCTTTGGCGAAGCAAAAAGTAAAGCTTGTAGTTCCCTCTTGTAGACCATCTTGCCCCTTAATTAAGCACAATACACTATACTGGGCTAAAAAGTGTTTCAAATTGGAAATCAATGACAACCTTGCAAAAATGTATTTTGCAAACCCTGAAATAAAGACCTATCCTATCCATCCCATCAAAACATGTTTTGACTTGACCTGACCTTGGGGTTCAATTGTGGAATCATCAGTTGAAAATGGTTTATGTATTCGTCCACAAAGGGCTTTCCAATGACATCCCATTTACTATACTACCTTGATATTTGAAAAATACTTTGCCTTGACCTTTGACCCGTTTTCATTTGGCGGATTTTGGCCCAAAATCATTCAGTCAGTTGTCTATGACCTAAGGAACCGCTGTGGCAAAGAGCCAAATCCGTCAACTGGTCCAACCCCTAGAATGGCCACGGACAGGCGGACAGACAGACAAACATGAGCTAAACAATACTACTACTACTTCCTTTTCAGTTGGCTAATAAAAATTCGAAAACTTTTACTAATTGACTAAGTTTAATATTTCCAAAGATAATTTCGGAAGAACGTGTCTATGAAGACTTCGAGATTAAGGAAGAATTAAAAATGGGTGCATGCATGAAATGTCGTTTTTAAATGGATGTGGCACTGTGCACCTTGAAGAGGAACAAGGAGAGCATCCTTCTTCTCCCGAAGATATTAGACATATTTATTCGGGTAGGTGGTTCAGGTTCGGTCCAAGAAAAAAACTGCCTTTCTGCGTGCGACGAATTTAATGCTATTTGGTAACGGAGAAGAGTAGAAAGCAACATGATTGCGAATGCTATCTTTTAGTTTTGGGTTTCCCCTTCCCATCCAGATTTCTTTGGCTACATAAAAGATGATAAATTGCGAATGGTAATTGAATTGATTGTGCTAGCCTGGAATGAATGGAGCATGAGCATCCACGCTACGCTACATACACACACATTGGTGCTCTTCTTTAGGGTTCGATAAAGTAAAAATGTTTCTCTTCATGCACTGCACACCATACATTTTTTATCATTGAAATCACCACACGACCTTTTTCTTTTCCTCCTTGAACCTGGAAAACGAGGAGCACCAATAACGTTTCTTTTTTGGTGGAATGATATAAAGCACAAGCACATTTTTCAACGGGAATTCAAAAAATGAATGTGATGTAAATGTGATGTGTGCTTTGCTATATTCACTTTAGTGTTCCTATGTTCCCATTCCCAACAAAGTAAACCTTTACGAAAACTTTTTTGTAAGATCTTTTGGGGATTGAGGAGGGGATAGAAGAAAAGGAAGAGGAATTGCATGAAGGAAGGGTGGGTAATGTTGGTTTTCATTTTTTTCTCCGTATCGAAATTACTGTCATTACTACCACATGTGGCTTGGCGTTCATTTGCCCACCAAACATTAAAATCAGACTATGAGTTCCCAGGGATTAAGAAAATGGGTTTTATCATATTTTATTTTGCGCAATCAAGCCATTACTTAGAAAACCGGGCTGAGAATAATGGATAAAGAAGGACTAGCAAAGGCTTTCCAGCCTTATAAATGCATAGAGACGCGAATTTCGAAGCTTTCAAAAATGTACGACATATAATTTAGACTGTATCTAAACAGCGTTTGGAATACGCTCTCTTAAGCATGCTGATGCTAATTTATGAAACGAACATCCAGGAGACGAAACGGAGCCTTACAAGTGTGATGATTTGGCAAATTCAAGGAAAGGAGCGGGTCTCAGAAGACCACCTCCTCACCTTCTCTTTTATCAACAACTTTCGGTTTCCCTCTCAGCATAGTCTTTTAAGTCTGTTCGGTGAAAGAATTTGGAAACTTAGCAGTTCTGTGTACCTTTACGCACTTTCTCAAGGGATGGAACCGTGTCCTTTTGTTCATTCACTGCAGGTTTCCCTTTCGGAGACCACTCATTCATATAGAATATTAATTTGCAAGAGTTCCTCTTACCTTCCTCTTGGCATGCGGCAATTCTTGACTAAGATTACACCGTAAAATGTATAATTCTGCAGTTTATGACATTCTCGAAAACAGAAAATCTATTCACACACCTGCCTTTTGCGTTAAAATGTTTTCAAGTTCAAAGACAAACTATCTCATGCCAAAACCTAGGGATTTATTAAGTGCTCTTAAGAGTATACCTCGCTTTATTACAACCTATGGTTGAGAGATACAAACATTTCATACCGTACGTACCCACTCGACACCCAGCTTTTCTAACTTCAGTTTTTCTCCGAGAGAACCATTTTTGTACCTGGTGTCTCCTGAGCGTAGTATTACGTATAGCAACTGGATGTAGTCATTTACACACATTAATCCAGCCTCCACATTAAAAAGAGAAACGAGAGAGATTTTGTCAACAACACTTACTGCATTTCAAAAGCTGCTATGTAAACTTGTTGACTTAAATAAAGGAAACTTTGAGCTGCGAGGATGGATGCCGGTGAAAAGTAAGCAAGGAGTAGTGGTTGAGTGAGTAGTGAGTGGAGGTATTTATTCCCATAAGCAGCTTTATCTTTTACACGGCATCCATTTATCAGAATTTGTCTACACGTTAAGTAGCTCACACTCAATCCTGCCCGTTACCATCAACGTTCAAACAAACATCCATTCGTATTTCCATTCCAGGAGTTACTAACTAAATAACTAAATATTATTTACTCTGAGAACTGTATCTGCTTTCGATATTTTCGATCAATGAAACCGGGAAGGACCTACGCCGAATACACCGTGGCGTGTGGGTTTCCCAACAAAGCAGAAATTGGCGTATTTCTCAAAGCAGCTTCCACCGAGTCCCGATGTTTTAATAAGATTAAAAGCAAATACGGAAGCAATGCAGACTTTCTAATTGTAGAGCTTTTGTAATTTTAATTTGAAACAATGCGCACGCTATGCTCCATTTCCATGAGATAAACGTCTCCCACTATGTTTCTGCAAACTAAAAATCAATCCGAATTATTTTCGGTACAAAATGCACGTCGTGTGTATGTGCTTTACTTTTACTCTTTTACATATTCTTTTCATCCGATTTCAAGAGGATGAATACCTCGGCAATCCTCAAACTCTATCCATTTCTCATCTCCTTGTGCACATCTCTCTTTACGGGAAAACAGATTCCATTCGGGTAAATACATCACCCAACCAACCAACAACATTCTGTTTCCGTTCTTTCCAGCGAGCTGTTTCAGTTCTTTCCAGTTTCTTTCCCTGCTTACAAAGAACGTCGACGGGTATGAAAAAATATAAATTAAATAGGTAAAGACTCACTTGACGAAAAAGGAGATTATTGTGAATTTCATCAGACCATTATTACTATGCTTTAGTACTACGAGTGCCACCCATGATGTGAGAAATATGCATGAAATGAATAGGAAAATCAACTACTGTGGAAAAGCAATTGCATTTTTTCATATAATTAGGAAAACTACTAACTCCAATCGCACAAATTTTGGTTGGTTGACTCTCCATAGTTGGCTACAACCGGGAAAACTTTATAATATAGATAAGTAAGATAAGTATAAAAATTGGCGTTCGTATTTAAGTAAGTCCCATTTGCTGCAGCACGGATATGAAACCCATACAAACAAGTTTGTACGATCTCCATTCGTTCCCACACAAATCAAATATTCATTTTCATTATCCAGTTCTGCAAATGCCTTATGCAGCTGGCATTTAACCCCTTCGAAAAGAAAACGTAATGAATACGAGAATGAGAAATTGAGGAGAAATGGAGATATCTACGTAGGTAATCAATATACCTACGTAACTAGGATCTAGGATGCTTGTGTTCAAGTACACACAAATTGTACAAACTAACGTCTGAAGTGAAAATGTTGCTTCCTTATTAAATCGCTGCTACTGCTAAGCAAAGTCGAACTTATGATCTTGTCATGTTCGTCTGTCTCCGTAATCGTTGTAAGTGTAACGCTTATTTTTAAGAACACTAGAGACTTGTATCTTTCGATCGGCATATACCACAGTATTGAACGGCATTGCGTACTACTGGTCTATTTTTCTAAGAAAAGCACAAAAAGCAACCAAAAAAGTACAGAAAGCAAACATAAATATGCATGACACAAATACGCACCCAAACAGGTGTTAATCGTAAGCCGGAGAAGAATTTGGATTCTTTAGTTTAAGTTGGCCATATTCAAAATAAATCCGAAACTCGACCTCATCCTCCACTTGTACTGTGTTTGTTCATTTTAAATGAAGGATGGAGATGAACGAAGGATGAGGTTTGGATTGCGAATTCTCATCCTATGGTTAGTAAGAAAAACTGCGTCCTGCTTGGCTGAACCCTTCCCCATTAGTATTAAGGGTTCCCAGAATTTCAAATTCATTGAAGTAAGCAAACGGCAAGCAGATGATACCGACCAGACTAAACAGTTCCCTTCCCGTTGTCTTCTAGATTTTCCTGTACAAGAATGAATGACAGGGGAAAGTCATCTGTCTAAGTGATGCTGATACTGATCGTGAGATAAGACCAGTTAACCTTTTCTGTTAGGGTTGCCATTCCTCTTCTTACATGTTAAAAGTATTTTTGTTGTTTTTTGCAGAAAACAATGCCACCTTATTAGAGGTATACTAACACAACGCTTAGCCTATAATCAGTTGCCAAAAAAGATGAGGAGTATGAAGATGAATATGATTTTGCTGGGTTTAACCAGAAATCATGAAGAGTATGTGTAAATATCCCACCAACATCGCTAAGTACTTGTTGGCTGGCATACTTGAAGTTATTTAACTATTAACATATTATTTAACTGACATAAGCAGAAAACCAGAGCGCAGCAGGGACATATTATTCTTTCAACAAGGGAAAAGTGAAACGAAATGAGTTTAGTGTTTATGTTTTATTTCAAGTAAAAGTCTGTTTTTATTATTATGCTGGCTGCTCTCTTCCTGAAACGATCAGACGACACGGTGGCGCCAGCGAGTATAGGGAAATGAAAATATATAGACGGGGAAGGCAAAAAGTGAAGCTGAAGTAAAAAAATTAGAAGCACGATGGATGCATGGGGCAGTACCAGGTTCCACGAGCTCCTCTGGAATAACAAAGTGGAATCTGAAGAAACTATACTATTAGGTATGCGGGAATATCTTACGTTGTAGTACTTCCCGTTGCAGCTTAATTTCCACCTAGCGTAGTTCGCAAGTTTTTTCTGAAGAGTCTGTAGAAATATCACATCAATTTGTATTTATTGTAACGTCCATGTTCATAAATTGTGGGAGGGAGAACAAAGGAAGACGCGGTGGATGGATGCGTATCAAACAATTGACATGGAAGACGGGGAAAGTTACATTAGGTAGCTTGTGTTTAGGTTTATACAGGACGAAATCCGTTAAAGCAGAGAGAGAATCGTATTCAACGCACGGTCTCAGTGAAGTATGTGTAAAAATGAAAATAGGTATACATATAAGGAAAATGCCCTTAGTGGCTTTGCATACACTGCTTTGGGGAGGAGACCGCACCGCATAGCTCATAGGCTTTTACTTGTCCAGATTCGGATAAAAGGGAAAACCACGCTACATTAGTATGGAACCACTGCTTCTTGCATAAAATACACGTTCCATATTTTTCCAGGTTCGGCAACAAAACCTAGTCGCCGGAACAAGTATTGATCTAGGAGAAGATCTATAGCAGTATAACGAAACCATATTTGGTACATATAAAACCCCCAGTTTAAGATTTCGCCGACGAGTAACCCGAGTGCGGCGAGCCTGTTTCCCGAATGAACGCAATTTCAAGTGGGGATGATGAGCTCACTCACTTTTTCTCCAGCCAGGCAGGGTGGAAGCATGTTACAATGCATGCATTATGGAGAGTGCAAAAACAGGTTTTCTCTGAGTTTCCTCGGGTAATATAGTGTAGTAAAAACGGATATACCAGGGATTGCGAGTATATAAAATAATACTATATTCCCACACCCCATTTGAATACGTGACGTGTGCTGCTCTTGTAGATTTTAGATGGAATTTGTACGAAGCAAAAGGGCTCAAAGTACAATTTCACTCTGATATCCTGTTCCCCTTAATAGTGATACATTATTGCAACCAGAAAGTGCACTGAAATTGGACACAAGTGTGTATTGCTGGATATACGTTAAAAATATAGTTGGCATGTGTATATATATTTACTATATAAGTGCAGCTAGAGTTTTTAGTTATTAGGATCCTATTTAGAAAGCAATTTTGTGTTTTACAGTGGCAGACTTTTTCGGGAAAAAGGAGAAAACACGGATATATTCTTCGGAGTGGTTGTGTTATGCATCCTCAAGGAACTCGAACTAACCAAATGGAGCCAGTGGTGAAGGAAAGCCCTGAGTGTTAGAATCGTTCTCCTTAGATATACTTTTGTTTGTTTCTGAAACGTTTCTGAAATTCACTAATTTTTTTGTAAGTGGCAGTGTCTGTAAAAAGTGATCTCGTCTGGTCGATATGCCAATTCGAGAAATAGAGACGAAAAAAAATTCCAGACTCGGTCATGTATTGAGAAAGAAATACAAGAGGGACAGGCATGGGAAAAGTGATTGTTTTCTTTTTGGTGACCACTGGGTGGAGATGTGATGTAACGTGCTGCATTGCTCTTACTCTTACTGTGTGAGTGCGTATGAAAAAGAAAAGGTCGGGGTGCTCCTTTGAATAGTAATAAAAATTTGATCTTCGGTGTACGTAAGTGTGGGTGGACGCAAAGTTATAAATAAGTATGTAGATGGTCAATCTCAGAGAGAGGAAATAGGTGTTTTGGGGATTTATCATGGAGAAAGTGTATCATGAGAGGAATGGGCATCCTTATCCTGCTCCGCCTGATAGAAATATGGGCGTATTGGGCGTTTCCACAGCGTTCATTGTTGGATTCCTAATTTTTATTTTTGTGATCCGATATATTGAAAATCAGTATTAAACTTTGCCCACATTGAACTTTGGTTGAAAGTACTGCATAGTTTGGAGTGCTTTGTACTACATACTATATGTACTATATCTCAAAGGTAAGTAATAATTCATTTAAAAAAAAAAATATTACCGCAAGGTACGTGCAACAAGGTTTCTATCTACTAAGTATGTACTTACTTCACACTGTGACTAAGAATTAACTAATTGTATCTGTAAGGAACCAAGTATATTGTCAAGTATGCATACTTATCCGATGACTCCGGTGATTATTTTATTTTTATCTTGCTCTGAAGTGGAACGAAATCGTAAATTCCTTTTACAAAGAAGCCTCTTTAGGGTCATTAACAAAACTGTAACAAAACCAGACCTTGCACCTTGTGTTTGCGTTCGTGTTCGTTCTATACCGGCATTATTTTGACTGACAGATTATATACATTCAGAATGGCAGATGAGAATCTTTCACACACGTCCTCCTCTACGAAATCCACGTTAAACTAAATGAAATACGTATGGTGCATATCCAGTAATGATATCCGTAAATAATAATCACAACGAAACCCCACACTTCATCCTATGCCATCCTTTTGTGCTTTCAATTTGTGAACGTTGACTACACTTCGCGTATAATCTATTAGCCTAATTTATAGCTGACTTGGTTGGTCAAGCAAAACAAAACTAATCCAGCGAGACGCATTATTTTGAGATTTCTTTTCTCACATGCTAATGTGTCATCCTACCTATGTCACCAGTTATTGCTACATAATATTGCATTACACACAGATGATTATGGTGGATGGCAGAACGTTATGTACGATTAATTATTTAGAAGAGCAGGTTTAATTATGCATCATTGTATACACTACTTACTGCCAGTGCCAGGTGAGATTGTAGAGACAAGTCAAACTCCTTCCCTTCCTTCCCTCGCGAACAAGAAATGTCAAAGTATTAAGCATTCATGAAAAATGTGACACGTCTTGTCTTAACTCTTCCTGAAAAATATTGCATAATAGAGTCTCTAGCAGCAAAGGGACTCTGATTCCGAGTTGGATCAGAATATATGGAAGAGTGGATAGCACGACTGACGACGCGTGTTGGCCAACAAGCATAATTGGTGAATGTACCATTTCTCATCTCATCTCCATTCATTGAAATTGAGATCTCCATATTCTCCATATCAAGGGGTATTCGACTTATAAGCTTAACGGACGAAAACTGTACAAATCAACTTTTCACGATCCAATAACAACAAGCTTACAAATTCACCAATAACTTTAACTGATCCAGAAGCTGAAGAAGTCACATACAGCTGAAAAATCCAAGTTACTCTATTATACCTATGTTTGGTTCTCCTTGTGCCTCGACATTCGACATACCTAACAAATCCTTAGTTTTTACAAGCAGTCTAGATTAATGAAACGAAGAAGCGAGAGGGGTGCATGCATGTACTCACATTTTTAGTGGCTGACATAATCTGTTGTTACACTTATTCTCACTCTCACAATCCGCGAGAGAAGCTGACTATGAGACATATTGAACTTGTTTGACTCAACAATTCTCCGAGCTTCTGGTTAAAGATTCACAAGTACTTGCAGAGTACGACAACTGCAGACCTTTGGGTTTGTCTTGTCTAACATGTGAAGCAATGAAAAGTGAGTTGATGATATACATTTGGATATTTCGGATGCGCATCGCATAGGGTGCATCACGAATCACGATGCAAACAGATGTTTACTAGTTAAGTCGCTTTTGAATTTCGGGAAGCTGTATGCTGTATTACTAAAGGAATCTTTTTTTTGTGGAAATGAAACCCACAGCTTGCTTGCCACTAGGAATATGAAAATGTTTGCAGTTGAATACTCTGTAGTATACCTACTAGGTAACGTATATAGCATATAGTTTTAGTATAAAATATTGAATCCTAATCCTACGTAATATTAGAAGAGGAATTCAAAACTAGCTACCATTTGATTGAATGAGCAACTTCAGTAACCCTGTAGAGGTACCTAAACCTCATATCTCCACTAATTATTGTAAGTGGGCCAATCGAACTCATTTTGATCATTTACTAAGATCTTTTACGAATCATTCCTACCCTCTACTGTTATAATAATACTACCATGATCCATTTGGTTTGGGTAATTCGGGTGATGAAATGAAATTCGTCGTCTGAAATTACGTAGGATTCAATAATTCTTGGACTACAGGATATGTTGCCTTATGCCTTATGTATGGTCCATAACAAGCCATTTTAGTTTTTTTCGTGTACAGAAAAGTGCATGGTGCATATTATGCTTGTTTACTATAGTCATTTATACATATATACAAAACGTCTCTTGTAACATCATTTTGTATGAGGGAAGATGAAGGAAAATATATGGGCTAAAAATAAAACGTAAACCTTGCTAGATTTCTGTTGGTAGCGACACAAGACAGAGCAGAAGACTGCTGTTGTATATTTTGGATGGACTAGCAGAGAAATATTATGTGTATCCGTAACTTAACTTAAAATCTAATTAGATTTTACTTGACAAGACTATCACTGCTGCAAAAAATATTCGCTGGTTGTATTCGTGTGTGTTAACCGTGTTTCAACATGCTCAGTTGAATGCAGCCTTCAAGGGTTTTGTTGCTCGGTTGTCTGCGGTTAATTGCAAGACAATACCAAGAAAAGATCATGTTACAACGTATTTTGTCAGTATTGTAGGAAAACCCTGAATCTTTCCAGGTTTTCCCACGGAAAGAGAAAAACAAGATAGTTTTTAGTGCTCGTATCGTTGCTTATATTGTTAGTAATTGTAGGAAGATCGTTTAATACCATCTTTTGAAACGAAAGAGTAAATGTGTCAAAATTGATGAAGTGGATACAATGAGTAAAAATTATAAATTACAAGTAACAATGGAGAGACATTAGGGATACCAGCTGCAGTGCTTGAATGGTTAAGAGAGTGTAGCCGTGTAGCTGTGAAATAATGTTCATATTGTGTTGGTTTTTGGGTGCCCAGATATCTGCAAAATCGTACAAAATGTTTGAAAAGTTGTCGCAATCAGGTAAGCAAAATGATAAATTCTCCAAAATAATCGTAGTCTTCGACTTCATCCGTAGGATATGAGTGCACACTGCAAGCCTGCATAGATTGGCAACAATGGTATGCCTTCTCTGTCCATGTTTCTGGCAGTGGCAGTTTCAAGGTAACAACAAAGTACCTACACATAATGGTAAGCGGGGTTTCGAATAGTGATACTACTCTCGGAGTCCAAGTCCATGAACCAACGCAACATTTGCTCGTACTACCGGGTACCAGCTTGGGTCATATAAAGTAGCTTTTTGATGAAGGTTAGAAGTCGGCTCTTCATTCATGGAGACCAAATTTTAAATCATAACATAACCTGTCAACTTCCACTACGATGTCACCACTTTGAATCAGGTAGGATAGAATATGAGAAGAAATATTTCAGTGTTTGTAAGTTACACTTGTCATTACAACAATTGATTTCCAATTTTTAACCTAACATTAATCAGTTCTGCAGCTGCAAGTACGCGTACCGAATGTTGTTTGTTAATTGGATTGAATTGGCGTAATGCAATTTCTGAAGCTAGGTGAATCATGAAATATAAGAGCATTTTGTATTTTAAATATGCTCTTTAAATCCTTTCCTTTTGAGAAAAATATCAAACAAAAGAAAACACTAAATAAAAGTATATTCAAAATTT
>JAANSN010003044.1:0-20553 GCA_036850665.1 Dicranocentrus wangi | reverse complement strand
GGGACTGGATTCCCTTGAGCAAGACAAGTTACCGCGATGGAAGATTCAGCCGATCTGATCATGGCTTGCAAACGAGAGTCGTAGGGCAAATTGGGTGATGAGCTTCCCATTGGTTCTAATTTATTCAACGAATAGTATACCTTTTTGTAAAGATACTTTTTTCACTTGTGATGTGAATTCAATAACATATTCTAGGAAATGAGAGGCAGCCCGTTTATATCATATAAGCCATGTCATATCATACGTGAGTGAGTGAAGGAGTGCTATCTAAAAAGTAAATATCTGCGTCGCGACTCACTCAAACTGGGGAGGTGGGAAAGCTTGAGCAGGACACTGAAGGGCAAATGCAGCTCCATGCTCCTTGAAAAAGGAATGTGAATGAGCTTGACTTGAAAACTTAGGAGCAGTACCTCCGAGCGGTTCTAGTTTTTAATACATCAGAATGAAAAATAAGATAAATGAAGAGTTTCTAATAATCTTTTCTTCAACATTCGAAATCTTCTCATCGCAACACCCGGCCTGAATATTGGGATAGTTTCATGAGATTCCTTTTGGAAGGGTATCAAGAACTAAAGAAACTACTGAAACCTACATAAATTGTGGAGGAGGGTAGGCTTGAGCTGGACACTGAAGCGCAAATGCAGATCCATGTTCCTTATTAAATGCTTGCATATGAGCTTGACTGGAAAATTTCGGAGCAGTGCCACCCAACGGATCTATTAAATATATGAATGTTGTAAGTCAGAAGATGCAAACATACAATATATACAGTAGGTTGCTCTTTGCTACTCGGGTGTTTTTCGAAGCCTGAATTTTGGGTACTTATTTATCGAATGTTTAGGAGTTTCTTTTTTAAACCTACATGTAAGTCGGAGGTGGATACGCTTGAGCTGGACACTGTAGTGCAAATGAGCTTCCACCTTCATGTACAAAGCCTGACATCACTTGAGCATTTCCGGAAAAGCGGGGAGATGTGCCACCCAAAGGTTCTTCAAATATATAACATTATTCTAATGATAACTCCATCTGCGTTGATAAGCAGTTTGCAAATAACAAGAACTAACACATATGGCAATTATGATGAGGAGCGGCCAGAAACAAAACGTGCAAAGCAAAATTATCGTACACACTCACTTAAACACTGCTGGCGGGTAAGACTGTGCTGGACAGATTAATCCAAAAGTGGTGCCTTTTCTACCCTGACTGACAAATCCTGATATTTTACCGTCTCCCGAAAATCGTGGTGCTGTACTACCATGGGGCTCTGATGAAATAACACATTCATACTCGCTACATATATGCTCGACCATTCTTAAAATATTTGAAGAAGCGTTCATTGTTAGAGGGACAGCCCATGCCATGCACATGCATGCACAAGTTTGCTATATAAAAGTAACTATAAGTAGTATTCTATGTTGCTCACTGGAAATTAGCAGGTGGATATGATTGTGCAGGACATATTAGCCCAAAAGTCGATCCTTTCATACCAACTCTCATGAAACCTAAATGCTGCATATCACCCGAAAATCTAGGTGCTGTTCCTCCAAGGGGCTCTACGAAAAACGAAAAGTAACAGAAAATATACGTAATGAGCCTTATGAAAATATTTTCGTATGCTATAGCATTTTGGGGCAGCCCGTATAAACAAGTACTACGGCAAAGTGTGTCACCGTGCCTAATATCGCATGAAATGCCATCCTGTCATCCTGCCATTTGCAACCTAACTTCAGTCACTTTATGAACGACTAACCTATGGTTTGGTGCCGGATATGCCTGAGCTGGGCAAAGGAGAGAAAGTGGGCTTCCAGCTTCCCAAGTAAACCAGCCACCAAATTGGGACTTTCCCGGAAAAGTAGGTGCTGTGCCTCCCATTGGATCTTTGGAAGAAAATAATGCAAATTTTTCTTACACCTGCCCGTTTCATGAATTAATACGCGGACTACGAGGAGCGACCCATATCTTATTCTAATCCTTGATCTCAACCATGAGAAAATTGTCTGTGAACTAACCAGTGGTAAAAAAAGTAAAATTGTCTGTAGTAAGTACAATTGTACAGAAAGAACGAGTATACCACTAACTTACTTAAAACCAGGAACAGGGCTAGCCTGAGCTGAACACATAAGTGCAAACGAACTTCCCTGTTCCCATGTATAAGCTGATATTTCAGAGCTGACGGAAAATTTTGGCCTGATACTTCCCATTGGTTCTTGAAATTACACAAAACACAATAGTGCTTTTTTTGTAATATGCTCTGAGCTAATGATACATTGTATTATTTTGCGACACTGCGGCAGACCCGAAACATGACATGAAGTTACGAAAACAAATTGAGCTCAATTAAATCGTTCTTAAAATTGTGTACCAATTCCTCAAGATTCACTAACCCAAATGTAGGCACTGGATAGCCTTGAGACGGACAAAACAAAACATGATCTGAATTTGCCAAAGCTTCTACAGATCTGCTCTTTTCTTTTCCGGATGTAAATCTTGGTGCCACAGAGCCAATAGGATCTGGCAATTTTATACAAATATACAATGTTCGTGTTATTCTAAGGGACATACTCTACAACGAAACCAATTGACATTTTGGAAAGAGACTGGAAGGTATGATTTGCAAGTCAACGTAAACGTAAACATTCCATACAATCAAGCATGTGTTCAAATGCTCAACATGCATGCCGTCATATTGACGTTACTAACCTAACTGTCGGAATCGGAAACCCTTGAGCAGGGCAAAACAATGGGATTGAACTGGACATCTTTGTTTCGACAAATTTGTATCTCTCCGAAAACGGGAATGTGGGTGCTACACTGGAAAACGGCTCTACAAAATAGATAAATCTAATTCAGTCGACTTCCATCCAATTAAAAGTATGCATTTTAATCCTTCCCTTGTAAAACAATCTGCAAATCACTTCCCGTCTCCCAACATTCAGGCTTCGGGCCGCCCCTCTCTTATGAATCTGGCAATTAGACTTTATCCTTGCTTGAATTGAACTTCAATTTATTAGTTCTACCGCAATTATTTTCAGAATGTTTGGAATTTTTAAAAGCAACATTGTTGTTGCACCGTTGTTAGCATAATTCAGCAATTTGCAAGGTTTTGCGATTGCCAGATTCATAAAATTTATCGTCACAGCCCATTTAGCAGAAAGGAAATGCTCGCAAGATTTCTAATATTTCACTAATAATCGGAATTTTTTATCATAAAAGCATTTTTAACAGATGTACAATAAATATACATATATTTTTTAAATACAACCAAATAGAAACATTAATGCTGCATTTCCTTTCTGATGGCTCAATATATAATTTTTAAATTCTCAAAGTTCGTCATACCTGTGATTGACCAGTTTACCAGCAGAAGCGCTCATGCGAGTCTCACCAGTGAGTCGATGCTTGGTTTGGCATCTATGTACAGAAAAACAAAAGAAATGCATCAATTAGTATGGTATTTGACATTATATGGTTTCACATGTCGAAGGTATGGGAAAACGACTTTTGTGTCACCTGTATTCCTTGAAACCATCCTCAGGTCGGACATCCTTAATGTGAAGTTCACCCGAAGGCAACACAACGAATTTACCATCTTTACAAACATCACAAAACATCAAATTAGGTCATATTTTTGTCATTCATAAAGTTATTAAAAAATTGTGTAACAAGAACAATCGGACATGGCGGGTGCACGGGTCACAGGTCATACATGTATCGTATTTTAAAACCCTTTTCAAAAATAATTGAAAAGGATTTATCAGAATTCATTTTCTGGAAAAAATGAGACAGTTTCAAACGTCTTTAGGATATACCTATATCAGCACGTTTCTCCACCAGTCAAAACACAAAAGCATGAGGTGTACGGTATACATACACCTACTGAGCACGCGGTTTTCGGGGCAATGAACCAACCCAACTTCCTCAACTTAACGAAAGAAAAGGCCGAAATCGGCCGACCTAGCGTAACCAGTACACCTACCTCAAGTTGCAATCTAAACACAAAAAGCAGATATGCATGCTCTAAGCGGGCTTTCACAATCAACAAGTGGTATACTCATCGTCAGATACAAACTCTGAGCGAGTGAAAGTATCTCTTCCATACAAAAGGCAACTATTAAATGGCATTATTGGTATATTGCAATTCGAAGATAGTCTGTTTTAGTAGAAGTTTACCATGTNCTATTAAATGGCATTATTGGTATATTGCAATTCGAAGATAGTCTGTTTTAGTAGAAGTTTACCATGTGCTGCCGGATGCGGAGTGTATTCTCCTCCATCAGAGTCAACCCACGAGACAATTTGTAGAAAGTCAGCCACAAACGATGGGATTTTACACTTAAGGATTAGATTATTGCCCCGAATTACGTATTCGTTTTCTGCCTCGCTTTCATACTGTTGAGCGACAACTGAAATACAACAAATGAGCAGGGTGTTCTGTAGTACAATGCAAGGGAACTATGCGGGTAACAGTAAACAAATGATAGAAACTAAAAATGATAATCTGATTACAGGTATGCAACATGCGACTTATGAACCCCGTCGGGCATGTCCGAATGTTATTGATCCCTTTCTAAAAAAAGTGTCTGTTCACCATAATTTCTTGTGTCGTGACTGTAAACAGTGTCATCGGAATCTTGCCATGCAACTATGTCCAGGTAGTCCGCGACAAATGACGGGATTTTGCATTTTAACACTCCAGCATTTCCTTTTATAATGTATTCTTGATCCCCGTGGGTGTCATACACTTGTGATACCACTGTGGGTTTCCAAACAGATTTTTGCAACTTTCATGTTTTCATCTTTATCTACAATAATTCTGTATTCGCAAACGAAACTATTTAGCGTAACATGTCCCATGAAAACCTCTGTATGAACTTTTGGAGTGCAAACCCATTACCCACACCTGTCCGATTGCCCGAACCACACCGTATACTAAGAATGAAAGTACCGTGCTGCTTTCCATCATTGGAATAAACTGTTCCGACATCATCAATCCAAGCTGTTACCTCCAAAAAGTCGGCGACAAACGATGGGATACGACACTTGAGAATTGCCGAATTGCCACGGATTATATGCTCCTGGTCACCGTATGTGTCATACGCCTGGGTGACAACTATCGTGATCATACAAATATAACGTTTAAGCTGTCTTGTAACTCTCGTTGACTTATTCTGATACACAATTAACAGCATGCCGCAGTCAATGAATCCTAGTTTCTTGAATCGAATGTATGTAAACAACGGAAACCTACGCTTGCGTTTATTTGTACTCAAACAGATTAGCAATTTGGTAAATCTAAAATCACGTATGAAATCTGACCCGTTCATCCCCTTCCCTCGCAAAAGATATTTTTGCACCGATTGTTCTGTTTTGGTAAGAGCAAGGCAATTTCTTGAATTTACGATAGGGAGTTTAAAAATCAAATATTTTCAATACCAAATGCATGCCTCTCTGGGGAATACACATTGCCAATGTCGTCGTGCCAAGCGACCACTTCCAAAAAATCAGATACGAATGATGGGATTTTGCATTTTAGAATGGCAGCATTGCCCCTGATGATATCCTCCTGGTCGCCGTAGGTGTTATACGTCTGGGTTACGACTGAGTTTTACGGATTACACCAAACCAAAAAGGCTTTTAGTAAATCGGCTAATTAACCGAGTCTACGTCTACATAAATAAATCTATCAAAAGATGTTGTTAACAAGAAAACCATTGGCCCATGTTTGTCAATGAATGTGTTTAAACAGTGTTAAAAGTCGTCCTAGATTGAGGATATTACCATTCGGTCAAATAAAGAGTTTTTGTTAGCCTTTACAACTTGCCAAATATCCTGCATGACTCATATTGTTATCACCCACCATGTCCATATTTGATTTAACCGTGTTTCTCGTTACACAGCCAATATATAGGATGGCTTCTATCCTATCTAGTGTAATATGTTTACCCCCAGAAATAGTTATGTCATAAACTTCGCCATCCGAATCTATCCAGTTCATTACGGATACAAAGTCTGCTACAAACGCCGGAATATTGCATTTGAGTACTGCGTTATTACCACGGATCACGTATTCCGAGACTATCTCAGAGGCATACTGTTGAGCCACAACTGGAAGGTAAAGAATCATCAAACCATGAAATGAAATATAAGTACTCACAAATGATAGGGCTACTCAAAATGAAAGCAAGCTTGTGAAAATATAACTATTAGTTGACACGCAATTCTCCATTTTTCGCGAGATTTTCCCCTTCTCTCGTGAGACTCTATAGGTATTTCAAAACATTTAATGTTCTTGTGAGTGCACCCGCCATACCAACAATCTAGAAGGACAGTCTAACCATGATTTGCTTTTGGGGTGTACACATAAGAGTTTTCAGATTCATCAACCCAGGCTACTATTTGTAAAAAGTCTGCAACGAATGATGGCATTTCGCATTTAAGAATTCCTGAGTTCCCCTTTATAACATACAAGTTGTGTACCTCAGTGGCGTAAAACTGAGCGACGGCTATAGAATAGAATCAAAAAGCATTTCACATAAAAGGAATTTAAAAACAAACTTTACCAAAACGTACAACAATAGCTTCTTATAATTTATTTTGTTACATAACACGCAGACATTGACTGACAGTGATTCGCTGGATTTTTGAAGATGTTCTTTCTCATAACCTATTATACACCCGCCATTCCCGATAGTGTTGTTCCTATTATATAATTTCTAACCAGTAAATTTCCCTTCCAACGTGTACGAGGAGCCATCAGAATCCACCCAAGACGTAACAGACAAAAAGTCTGCTACAAATGCAGGAATGTTGCATCGTAGCGTCACGCTATTCCCTCGAATTACGTGTTCGTTATGTACCTCAATCATGAATTGTTGGGAAACGACTGGAAACACAGGATATTATTTGCTATCGTAGTAATTTTGTGTACTCTCATGCTTTCATCAAAACTCATTATCTCAATCCTCATATATGACTAATGACCCAGTGTGTCGCCCACCACATCACGTTTACTACAAGATAAAAATCTGACCATAATTTTTCGAATCTGCTGTGTAAATGTCACCATCAGTAGACTGCCACTCCGTAACTGTAAGGAAATCTGCGACATACGATGGCACCTGACATTTCACTATAGCATTGTTTCCTCGGATGGCATGCTCCTTGATCGGATCTACCTCGTATTTTTGAGCGACAACTGTGGAAAAACGACTTGTTTTTTTACTAGTCTTACGCTACCCTTCCACAAATTAACCTTGACTAGTAACTAAAACAGAATTATCGCGACCTGCCATGTCCGTGTGCACTTTCAAATTTCGTGTAACATACCATATCTATCATTCTTAACTATAGGCTCGTCATCATAGAACCACGAATCCACAGTAAGAAAATCAGCTACGAAAGTTGGCGTAGAGCATTTGAATATTGCAGCATTGCCACGAATAACATCTTCCTCAAAGACCTTTGCAGAGTATGGTTGGTTGACAACTTTAACACATTAAAAATCCAAAGCGGTCTAAAATGTCCTTACTGGGAAATTCGGTTACATCTTAATGAATATGATGCTTTTTCTGGAAAACATTCTTGGCACACTGCACTACACCCATTCATGTATACACTAGGTGTACGCACCGACGAGTAAGTGAAACAAGTCATAAAGTTTCCCGGTAACATAATAAAACCGTCGCAAGTGCACTGTACAAAAAATTGTTACTAGACAAAAACCGAAACATCACACGTTTCTCGCATCTCTTCACTCTTCCAGATTTTTTCATATTATCTACATCATGCCATACAAAAGAAACTATGTTGGTTGATTTCTTCAACCGGATCGTAACATGTGTCAACCTTTTTTACGCACAAATCTCCACCCGCCATGCCCTCATCGCCTTTTCTTTTGAATCTGGAGACCTACCGTAGACATCATTTTTCTCAATCTGGGAATCATCCTGAAACCAAGAGCTCACTGTGACGAAGTCACCAACAAAAGCTGGTAGATTGCATTTCATGAGAGCTGAATTCCCACGGATGACATGTTCCTCCCAAACATTTGCTGTGTAGCTTTGACTCACGACTATAGATTTACAGTATTGCACACAACATCTAAGATTTTTCTTGCTTGCAACTCTCACAAAAACGTGAATCCGTTATGCAGAAATAACCCCCTATCTTTCTCAAAATACTATTATCTACGGACGCAGCGCGTGGCTACGTCCACACAGCATATATTAAACACCTACATATTTTTTGCAACATCAAAGCATGCGTCACCCAACGGACGAAAAATATCCTAAATTACCTAGCCTAAGTTTATATGCATCATCAGTATCATCACGTTAACTTGAAAAATGTTTCAACCAATTGGTCTTACTGCCATAAAAGTTTTCTGACCTTACCTATCCCCCCACAACACGCAAGTGCTTTAGGTTGGGGAGACCACACAGTCAAAAACCTAATAAATTAGAAGGAATCACTCTTGTTTCATGGCTTGGTGGCGTGTCCAAAGTGAAAATACATGTGTAAATTGTGCTTGTACTACACAGGATTGTACATTATTAAAAGCTTCTTGAATTATTGGTCAAGTTAACTATACACGAAAAATTTCATATATTATTTCATTATTATTATTACAGTCGTTGCCTAAATAGTCCTAATCTTTCCTAACAGATTTGGCACCACCCACCCATTATGCATGATTAGTATCAGTAAAAATAAAAAGCTCTCGGGATGAAATCCTTCCCGTGTTTTGTATCCTATTATTACCATAAAGCTATCCCATATTAAGTATCTCAACCATGTAAAAATATTCTATTCTATGTACATAATCAATCTCGCTCTACGGAATGAATGAAGTTAATAAATTTTTTATGAACATCACGAACGAATGCATAATACATGTTATGCGAACATATTGATGTTTGTTGAGTATAGAAGAACAAAGGAACATTCATACCAGCACGGACGTGAACATCTCTTGAGTGAATTGTTCCAACGGAGTTGCGAGCCAAACAAATGTATGTCTGGGCATGAACTTCTTGACGGTAGTCCTCTGCACGGAATGGTGGAAAAACTAGGGCTCCAGAAGCCAACACCTTCAAAGAGAAAACATTAGAATAAAAATCACAGATTTATAGAGAAATGTATACATCAAGTCTGCCTTTGTTTTCAGGAAATTGAAATTGATTAGCTGTTTTGTGCACAGTAAAACTTTATGTCGTCCTACATTTTATTTGAAAATAAAGTACCTACCAAGTAAAATATAGGTATTCGGAAACGCCTAGGTTTTTGCAACAAATAAGTTTCCTGTCCTTCAGTCCCTATATATGAGCATATAAATCCGCCTACGAAATACATGGATTATGCAAACATAACTCCGTTTAGTTAACATGGCTTTTGTTTACTCATCATTAGACCTGATTATTGTGGGATGGATGTTATTAATGCTATTGTGCAACACATTGTTAACACCGACAACAATAATAGACGACTCGGTGCACTCATATACACAAACAGTACAAGGTGTGCTCGTGTTTAATCTTGGAGTTCAAAAAACACTGTCTACTTTCAAATGATATATGCTTCCATCTCGAGCCAATTGCATCAGCAAGACTGATAGATCTGACAAGGCAGGAAATGGGAACGAGTCTGCTCAAAAAACGAAAGTTAGGCTAGTCCAAGTTTAACCCCCTAATGCCGCTTTCAGAAATGCGACAGTTTGCTAGCAAGATAAATAGTACGTTTGTATGTGGCAGGGACATAACGCATAATACTTGATTGCCTCCGTCTGTCCAGATAGCAATACGAAACTAATTAGTTTGAACGTGAATCTGGCACTGGCTCTTTCTGTTCTGAATTCAATAGTTATTATTGTAATTGCAATATTGTATGTTGTCAACAGAGCAGTACAAACTCATAAAATAAATCGCCTAATTACGCATAATTTAAATTTGTTACGTTGATGTGGGGTAAATCAGCAAAACTCAGATTTATTAGGGGTCTCATCAACCCACTTTGTTGTTTAATGTTGTATCCTTCACAGGAAATGAAATATTTTACTACAAATATTATTTTCTGTATCATGAATATGATTATTACAAGTCATTAAAATGGACCCTCCGGATGCATTGTCAAATAGGAGTTTAAGAACACTCATACTCCATCCATTACAAAGGGTATAAAACTTTCCCACACTATATTTAATTTTGTACATGTCATCATGCTCTCTCTACACTACACCTACACTCTCTCTCCTCTGCATTAACCTACCTAGATTACATTATCCCATACAACAATACAATTTGCTGATTGGGGTTGATTGTGAGTTGGGAACGACACAAAAGCTGGAGAAAAAATGAAAGAAGGGGGAAACGCAGAGCTCAATTTTTCTTGAGAACAAAATAACATCCCCTTCTTGAGAAACTCAGACTTACGAGTTTATTCAATCAAATAGAGCAATGATTTGTTTTACCTGTCGTAGCCCAGGGACATCTCCAACAGCTGTTCCATCCGCTCGTAGCCAAATGATTTCCGGTTGAGGGGTTCCTCTCGCCTGACAAGGGATTTCCGCTCCGGTTGAATTCGAAAAGTCTTACTTTTGATGGTGGTTCTTTGACAAAAACAGGCCCGCCTTCCTCATCACCGCCCTGGGTGTTGGCCCGTGCTAGAAATAAACAATTCGAAAATGAAATCTTTGATTTACTTTATTTGCTTCTTTATCTTAATGAAACTGGACTGCGGCCGTGGTCCACCTTGCATGAGGTCAGATTGCTCTACTTTATTTTTATCATGTTAAATGGGACTCAAAGCCTTTTACTGAGATTTTATTCACTCTCAGATTCACCTCATTCTTCGCAATAATGGAACAATAGATTAGCTATTGACCCGTTATATATCCGTGGACTAGCATGTTAAATTGTGTAAAACCCTCCTTGGCGAAACCCAAACAGCGAGAAATTGTCATTATAATTTTTATTTCATGTTTCTATCAGCATTCATTTCATCTTCTAAAAAGGACACGAGACTGGTCTAACGTCTGGTTTATTTTATTTTTTATTTCTTGTGATCGCTGCACTCTCGCTAGGAGAGTTCAAACATGAGGCAAGCAATGAAGACATGCATGACCAAATAGAAAAACCAGCAGCTGCACATAATCATTTCTCCCATTTTCTAGCCTCCGCGTCCCTACAACACTCTCCTCCTAGTAAGGAATGATTAAAGGTTTCCTCATGTTTTTCATCGTCCTAAGACGACAAGATTCTTAACAAAAAATGAGCAATTTTCGACTGCCTGTTGTCTTCATGCAACATGTGGGCAGATGACTGGAAATCTCATTGAGAATATGAAGTATGAGGTCAAATGGATATTGCCTGCTATTGCTATACCAAAGGAAAGATCATATCCGTCAACAGCGTTAAAATCTTTTACATACTAAAAGGCTGTGTAGCTCGAAAAACTCACCTCTCCAACATAACAACCCAACGTAAAAGTTATATATACAATATAGGTAATAGGTAATATGAATAGATATGAACATTACACCACTCTCCATTTTAACGTGCATCCTCCTGTGCAACAGCTTTTCATTTTTCCATCTGCCACATGTACCCCTATAGTCCTTATATTTTAAGTTTTTCAAACAAATCCATCTCTAATCTTTAAAGCCACACAGCAATGCACTGTGTTATAAGATTTTCCTTGAAGTTTTTACTGACAATGAGAATATCTATATATTGAGCCCTGCACGTACGACGTACGATCAATATAAGACAGCACTCACACTTTTAGTGTCCCACACAGTTTCACACAAGCCAACCCTCCTTTGTCCATTTTTGTCGAAGTAGTAGAAATGAGCCTCAGCTTTTAAAAAAATATCTCGGAAAGGTTTCGAAGGCATATACGCCTTGAAAAATGAAGCACCGTAATAGAATTTCTATTCAAGGGATCATTCATTGTTTCATTACGCACAAGCTAGGATGATGTGTTCTTATATATTTGAATTGAAGGTATCTACACACCCAGCACACTCAATCATACTCTACGCATAAAGGCTCTAACTTTCGTTGTGCGTATACACTTGAATCCGTAGAGGAAAAGAAAATTGGGCCCTCCGCTTCGTAGACATCCCTTCTCTTAACCCAAATATAACAAAGCCGCATGCCGGTCTTCCCATATCTTTTCTAATACCTATTGACAGAATAACCAATTCGTATGGGGACGTTTGTATGATGATATATTATAAGTTTTGATATTGTCGTAGACTGGGTTGCACCTCGTAGACTCCGTAGATTTCCACCTTTCAGGACGCACATCCCAAATAAATAAACATCTGTCCCTGCATCTTACTAACTTAAAAAAATATCTTGTGAAGGACTTGTTTAAATACTACTTGCTTGCTGTTATAAAGATCAATACAATGATCTGACCTTTTCTTGAGATGTGATGCGATACACCTCAGGCGAAATTTATGGAGCAGATGGTGTAGAAATTAAACGCTTGGTGCCAAGGTCATTATAATATATATGTATCTTATTCAAGACACTAATATGTAGGTGCTGTTCCGTGACCAACGTTTTCACAAGTCTCACACACATCTTGATATGGAAATTTACATATTCACCATCAAAACACCTGAACTTTCTTACAAACGTCAAATCATTATTGGTTAGAAAAAGTATGCTTGGGACGACATCAACTGAAATTTTGTTACGAGCTTATCGAAATATCGTTTTTCCGAAATTAATTGGCCATGGTCAGCAAATACTTTAAATACCAACGATCGCGTCTATGTCAAACTACGGAAAGTTGCAAGGAGTACACGAGCAGGTGATTCTGCAGCTTTGAACCTGACACCTATTGACTCAATGTGGGTTTCAATACTTTCAATAAATAATAACAATAGGCTTACCGCAAAAAACTGCGTACGCTTTAATAATAACCGAAAGACGAAACGCGAAAATTCTGGAAAATTTTGCAACAAGCTTCGGTAATGAGCAGTACTGAATGTTGGAAAACATATTATTATATGCATACACGCATCTTTCCTTCCAATGTAGTAGTATTATGCATCTCGATTTCCTCAACAGTACACAAAATTGACCAACTTCAGAAACAACAATTGGAGAAAATCGCAGAGTCACATCCTGCTGCTTTAACACAGTTACCAGTACACTAACACTAGATAAGCGCCATGCAAAATTCCCTGCATGTTAGGGAGCTGCTGAAGAGAAAGCAATAAGCTGAAATTATCGAATGATAGGGATAAGGAAGTATTAGATAAGTATGATATGATGACGAAGAGTATACGAACGAAGTATTTGTTTTTTGTCTTTTTCACTGAATGTCAAACACAACTCTGTTTCTTCCTACTTCCTGCTTATCCCCTTAATTAGTTAATTCTCGCCGCTCGTTTAAATGTACTCATTATGTGCCACATTAAGTGCACCATGAAGTTACGAAGAGATGAAAAGTGCATACAAACTTATGTATTGGACGTTGTAGTGAAATTAGAATCCGCGAGTTCTACTAATCTCGTATGTGCATAATATTGGTTTGGTTCAGTCTTCCAATGAAAACCGGCAATTCCTATTAAATGTTTTTTTATTTGAACTCCGGTGGAATATAGTTACAATATTCACTCAATTTCCCATATATTATAGACCATGTATAATCCGAAACGATGAGGGCAGAGGTAGGTACTCGCTAATTAATTAATGAAGTTAGGTATTACATCATTCATAATCATCCGGGAAAAAGGATTGCAACTTCTATGGAATTTATAGGCACCAGAGAAAAAGAATGATTCATTCATATTTTTCCATTGCAGTTCCACACCGGCAGATAAGCATGCATGCATGTGATGGTCCTGGTAAACTTGACATTCAAACATTCACTTCAGTGAAACGATCCCATTCCGGTATGTTTCGGAGTTTTACACTGCTTAAGTGAAAACGTGTTATTTTCATAGCCAAGTTTACCACCGTCCCTCTTTCATTCAACAAAACTTTAGTCTAACCAAAACAAAAGCTAGCCCGAGACACTTGTGTAGAACCAAAGCCAGAAAAGATACCAGAGAGTCTGCCTATCTTTACCAATCTCTTTTGTATCTTCCCTGGACCATAAATGGACCAGTACACACTGCCATGCTCGATAAACACGGTTGTGAGTAAGTAAAGAGCTCAAACCGTTATTTTACTCTCTCTACTCAAACACTCCACATGTACTATATTATTATGTCCGGTATTCTTATTCACCCTTGTAATCTATAAAAGATCACAAATGCATAGATGGTACAGTACATGGGAACTAGGAACAAGTACGATATTGAAACTTTTTTTGGAACAAGCAGAATACGGAAGTGTCCTCCTATATCCTACGCCGCCAGGGCCAGGATATATAGCTACTCCACCGCACGGCACTACTACTACTACTCCAATGTGTTCCATGTCCCTCGCACTTTTTCATAATATTGCAATCCCATATCATCTGCTTTATGCACTCTCTCGCCTATTCCCATCCCATAGTCCATTTTATGTGTAGCACGGGCCGTAGGTATTTTTTGTATTTGTATACATGCATAGCGTTTTAGCGTTTAACTTACCCGAATCGATTTTCAATGCCAGGAGGGCAACGACACCCACCATTAGGCCGAGTAAACCCATGTTACTGGGTTTTAATGCTGTCATGCTTTAGTTGTCTTGAGAAACTGTCACACTGCTAATGTTTCGTCACTGATGTATAGTATGAAACGTCGTAAAATTTGGGTCCAAGGTTCCAAATGTCACTTTCTCGTAGGCACGCTTTTTACATAGGGAGCTTCGCAATCAGCTGTATCCTGAATTAGAAGTAGTGACGCTGACGGTTCCACCTCCAAGATGACTAAAAATACACACAGACACATAAACCCATCATAGCCAAAAACCAAAACACTCGTTATATTATCACGTAATCACTATAATTATGATAATGCCGATGCATAAGAAAAAACTTGAAATTCTCGTTGCACACTTGAGCACATCCAATCTAATGCAATACACAAAATATATATGGAGAAAACGTCACTTTGAGACACGAGTGATGATATATCCTATTAATAAGGACCTTTACTAAAATCGCTTGACGTGATGTGTTGGGCCGCTTACATACACTTTGTTGCCAAACAAAGTAGACACGCTTTCGTCAACACAATAAATTTCAAACTGAGTACATGGCAAGACTCAATCGCCTATATGTACACACTTTGCGCAATATACTGATATTTGATTTGATAACCTAATTCCCTTTAATCAGCCGAAACCATTCACTTTTAAATCATTCGAGATGAATAAACAATTAGCCCAACAGCACCACACACCACGATGATATTGATATAGCTACATCATATTACATGTATGTCGGAGGGAGATATTGATGACGTTTTCGATAAAGGACTTACCGGTGGCTTATCTTAATATATACACTTTTTTACTACTGGATAATACACAAAACGCACAAACAACTTTGACTTAAATCACAAATTACGGTGCACAATACAATACGACACTGATTCACTAGATTATGGAGACTAGAAGAAAAGGTATATACACAAGTTATTTTACTCCAAGTGTTTTTGTTGAAATGGGTGACTGTTCGGAAACCGTATACTCGTAAAAGGCGAAGACTTTTTTAAAACTTCTGTGGTAAGGCTGCTGACGCAACCATGCATCAATGCTGTGGAACAATAAACAAACGATCAATTCATTGAACCATGCAGATGTGCATTTTTGAAAAATATGTATACATTCATTCAGTACAGCTGCCAACGAAATGAAGTGTTTCTGCCCAGTTGGGGAATATGTACTAAAAACCAATACCACTTTTCATCTTTTGTACAGTGGATAATGTAACATTTTCCCAGAATTTGCTATTTTTCCCTGTTTGAAGTGGAAATAAACAGTTAGGCATCGGATCCCTGAGGGGAGAAATGGTTTCATTCATGATTTTTTGTGAACTACAGAAAATTAACCGAAAAAGACTTGCATTTTTTCCCATTTTACGACATTCATCCGGTGAAGTTTTTGGCTAACCCAAATTACACTGCTCATGGGAATTTCCTTCCTGCTGAATTGGTGCGAAGTTGGAGCATGACCATTGGAAAGCTAATTGTAAAAAACTCGAAATGCTTATTGCTCCCTTTTGTTTTTGAAGTTTTGTCTTTATGGCTATAAACATTGCTTCTCCATATAATGATACAGTAGATAATTTAACGGATATTGACACGTGGGTGAGGTGTGTGAAGAACATTATTATAAATCATTTTTGTTTTTGACGTTACTTTGTCTTTATGGCTATAAACATTGCTTCTCCATATAATGATACAGTAGATAATTTAACGGATATTGACACGTGGGTGAGGTGTGTGAAGAACATTATTATAAATCATTCCGAAAATGGTGTTGACTCGAGGTACAAAACCTGACCGCATTGTGCATTTTTTTTTGTAAATTACCGTTGCGTTGTTGTATCAAGTACATTACGGCACGTGCGTACAAAATGAAGTTCTGCTAATGCATAAAACATTGACGCTTGAGTGTGTAAATTTCATTTAAATTCATACAAAATTTTTTTCTATTCAACCCCAAAGATGAATAAAGGAATAATGCAAGAATGTTTCATGTGCGAAGAATTCTACATGAATACAAATTTAATTTAACTCTAGCTTCAAAACGTTAACTGAAAGCTTTACACACCAAAGTGAAAAAAGATTATTTTTTGTTGTTAACCCCGAATACTTTTTAATGAATATACCTATATCCTTTAGGAGAAATAATGACGCAAGTTATTTGTGCCTTTATCTCATCTCATGTTTAAATCTTTGCCACCCTACTTGATGCATATCGTTACAATTTCATTTGATTTATACAATATTTGATTTGTATGAACTTATTGTGAGGATTCTCAAATTGAAATGTACGATTCAAAAAATTCTCCTTTGTAAAACATTAGCAAAGCCACAGCAGTGCACATTGTGGCACTCGCTACACAACTTTTGCAAAGAGTAAATGAAGTGTGTACATCACAATTGTATCCTCCTGACTGACGATGGCCATCAGCAAATAGTAATTTCTCTAGCTTGTTTCACGACTTCCAATCGCCAAAAATGGAGATTGGGCAAAGATAGTATACACGATAGTCGGTTATGCTCATTTCATTTTTGCTTTATAGTTTTAAAGTGAGTGACATTAATGGGAAATGTTTACGATTCAAAAAATTCTCCTTTGTAAAGCATTAGCAAAGCCACAGCAGTGCACGTTGTGCGCACTCGCTACACAACTTCTTTTGCAAAGAAAGAGTAATGAAGTGTGTACATCACAATATCCTCCTATGACTGACGATGGCCATCATCAGCAAATAGTAATTTCTCTAGCTTGTTTCACGACTTCCAATCGCCAAAAATGGAGATTAGGCAAAGATAGTCGGTTATGCTCATTTCATTTTTGCTTTATAGTTTTAAAGTGAGTGACATTAATGGGAAATGTTGATTAAATGAGTGTGGGCGGATACGAGCCTGTGGTACGCACACAGCGGATGCCGATTGAATATAAAGAGAACTTTGAAAATTGGAATAGCGACAAGGATCATCGCTCTAGATGAACTGTGCGGAGGGCACTCGTAAAAAATGAAAGTCGATTGCTTTATGCTATCCCAACTGACACGCTTTTGATTTCATTGTATTTTGTAATAGGGGATTGTGCTTTACAGAAACACTTCTTTCGCCTGCACTCAACATCATTCAATATCCACCATTATCCAATACGAGTATGTGAACGCCCGAGGAAAACAATATCCGGAAGAATTTATAATTACAATTACAAACCACAATGATCCATACAATTTAGCACTCCGCATCACTCACATTTTATAAATTTTCTCCCAGTGTGGTATTAATCACACACATGAAGATTGCACGGAGAAGAAACACCGGAAAACCGCAGGTTGTCTGCGGTTCCAAACCCGAAGACCACTGATATTTTGACACTGTTGAAACTTTTGAAATACGAGATCGATTCCAACAAACCCGGAAGAAAGAAGATTTCCCCTGAAATTCCAACAATAAACTACCTGTAAACCAAACTTATAAACGAACATCCATGGATAAATATATTCCCGTATGGGATTTGCGAGTGCGCCTTAGAGAAGATCACATTATGCATGCAAACCGGCGAACAATCAGAAAATAATATAACACTGCAGAACTACACATTGGTCATGTGCTTCATTTATAAGAGAAATGGACCACGTGGTTTCTACTAGCGTAATGGAACTGCGCTGTAATTAAATTAAAAACTAATTCATCAAAAGGATTTCTCTACAGTTGTTTGGCAAATCTTGCCAGCCATCGAGAATATAAACTCCTCTTGTATACCTATTTGACTATTGACATGCAAAACAAATTCAAACCTTCACTGCACTGGAACTGGAAATGTCATTGGAACTAATGGAACTAACGAAGAAACGACTTGAGAGATTTAGCAAAACCCGAGAGCTACAGAACATGGTATTATCTAAACGTGAGTAAGAGGTTTAAAATGTGTAAAAAAAATTAAAGGAGGAATCATCTCACCTGGTTGAACCCACGATGAAGACTGGTAGTGTGAGTGTTTTTAAAGAGAATCACAGACAGCCCATCTCTAGGAAAACAGCATCACAAGCACTCACTGTAGCCCATGAAAGCACACACTTCACCACATCACACACACATACACGAGACAAGATTCATAGGTACATCATCATACCTAAAAAGATGTTCTTATAGGGTCTTTCTCTTTGGAGATGTTGGAAATATGAGTATAAGAAAACTCATAAATGCATGTCGAGATAGTTCCTTGCCCCGTGTATTGTAAATGTAGCGTGATAAACAAGAGGCTTCTGCATAGCTTGCTCGCAGAAAAAAAAGCTTGGAAGTAAGGGGATAAGGGAATACACAAGCAAAAGGCAATACCCATAATACCATCGTCGTCATCGTCATCATCATCATCACAAAAAAAGGAGTAATACTAACCGAATGCATCAGGCTGTGCAAGTGGCAGTACGGGAGAGCTTTTTTGGTGAAGTAAGATACATATAACTTTATGACAACATTCAGCCCTTGAATACTTATTTCTTACACGCACTCATGTAACAATTTCATATAAGAGCTTCTCACATGTAAAAACTACCCCTTCCAGGAACATTTCAACCTAAAGCTAAAGCCGACTGCCAGATGTCCACATGTGTGTCGAGCCGATATACGGCAAGTAGTGAATTCCATATTATATTCATTCCATAAACCCATGCATCTACAGTACTGAAGAGTGGATACAGATTGAGTTATGGCTGATTTCGTGGGTCTATATATGTACTTATATGAGCCCCACGCACGCTGGTTAAGTGACCAAGCTAGTGAGTAGAGCATTCATAGCCCCAATACACTACTCAATCCCCGTCTACTCATTCTGCATTTTCCCTAATTGAGAATCATTCTGCATTTTCCTTAATTGAGAATCATGAAAAAGCCTGTATGAGTAAGTGGAAAGAACTTCTTAGAGGAGAACGTGATGCATTGAATCCAACTCCAACCCTAAACACCTAAACGCCTTGTCACTTTTATCCATGAAAAAAAAATAAAAGGCCAGAATCTACAACCATTAAATCAAGGGAGAACATATGCCGTCGTAGGACGAGGCTAATAAATGTAATACGGATGCCAAGCCTGTTTGTTCAGAAGACATGGGAATGATGATGATGACTCCGTTGCGATGGATGAGTCATAGCAAAGACCCTTACATTTACACCCTTGAGCAAAAATGTTTGACAATGGCTTTTCCATTTGGCTGTGCGATCCTAATCCGCACTGCTACATACAACTGCTGTAATAAGGGCTACATGAATTTGGAATATTTTGGAATGAATTGAATGAATGTCAACACTGGCTAGGATAATAGCAGTAGCAGTTTCGGAGCAGCAGTAGTGGTAATAGACGGGTAATACAAAAAAGGGCAGTAAGTAATAAAACCATTATTGACTGTGTGAAATTATTACTTTTTTACTTTTAGTATTTAAATACGTTGCCCATTATGTAACACATAGTAATTGTAACCCATATCATATCGCTTTACCATCGGCCGGTTTGCATTCAAAAGCATACTTTGCATGCATTCGTAGTAGTACTCTCCCTCGGACAGGTGAAATAGTGTTTTATTTGCGGCGTCTAGCGCCTTGAGAGTTGAGAGTGCTCACCGAAGGGAAGGAAGTGTTGTTGTGTTATGTCAGTACATATTTCTGCGTGCGAATTGTGCGAAACGCGTTCACGTATATTACGCGTGCTAGTGCTAGACGACACTGCGTCATGGGGCCAGATCACCTCCAGTGGAGAGTCGAGACCACCCCCAGTCGAGACCTTAGAATTCAGTTAAAATGCAAGTCTGAGCTACTCCTCCTATTTGAATACTGTTAAAACGCCATTCTGAGGCAGTAGACACTTTTAAATATATTTTCTGGGCGATCTACGTGATGACTTGTACCCGGTCTTTACCTTTCACC
>JAANSN010003043.1:0-20554 GCA_036850665.1 Dicranocentrus wangi | reverse complement strand
ATTAGCTCATTTGCATAATTTCAGTTTTTTGCGATTATCTCGAAACTGAAGGGGGGTAGGGGTTTTCACTCGACGGATTCGGTATCTACGTCATAAAATACATCTACATACCGAGTTTCAGCCAGATCCTATGTAAAATTTTGCGTGACGATTTTAATATATGTATTTAATAAAAATATACAAATATTGCGCGAGTTTTAAAATTCGAAGTATGTATTCCCCACCTTCGGGTTCTTACAATGAGACTACCCCAGGTTGTGCTATGCTGTGACGGAACGAATACATGAAATGGGTTAAAGTTTAATTTAACTATTGTTAAACTATTGTAAAATGAACAATTGTATGTACTTTATCGAAAGTCTAATCTAATCGAGAATAATTTTTTTCTGTCTAAAAATGTATTTAGTGTTTCGGTAAACGGAACTTAATTTTCTACGTCAGGTTGATTTTCGTTTACAGTATGGTATGGAATGTGGATCCATTTTAAAGGATTTGAATTTGAAAAACAAACGAGATGACTGTAAAAGTCAAATGGGTAACTTCCATCCAAGCCGTCATAAGGTGGAGAGGGAGAGACATGAGATTGCATGACAGGAGATGAGTAAAAATGACATGTCACGTCAAGTCATTTTATGTTAATCAGTGAGTGTTCAAATAGCTGACGATTGAAACCCCACTTGACCTGTATCGAAGATTTGAAAATTTGAAATCGTCGTACTGTTAAATCGGTTACGTAGTATTTCAAAATGTTGTCGCCATTCGCCATGTTGACCGGTTTTCAAATACCTTTCAATTGATATATCACATAATATATGGTGCCATAAGAATAAATTAAGGAGTGGCGGTTTTTGACAGTTGCCGTTTTTTTTCAATTTAGCTGAAACTCAACACTCGCCGAGGTATAACCCTTGTGTATACTATGCTTTAAGTAGAATTTGAAAAAGTCAAACAGTCTTATAGTTATGTTGCTAACGGCCGTGCCGGCCAGACTGACATTACGATCTTAATAAGTGCCTCAATTGATCAGCACTTAATAACAGATCAAATCACCGCTGTTCCCATTGATCGTCCCACGGTTACAAAAAGGAGAGCTATCGTCCTCAATGCTTACATTGCTTACCCATTATTACATATATAGACCTTTACGTAGCTTTATCGTTGCTTGCTTTGAAAAGGCTGAATGCTTCATCGCCAATCGCCAATGTATTGTTCCGTTATGGCATGCATGCACGTGGTGGGACCTGCGGCACCACAAAACTATATCCAATTTATTTTCGGCTGTCGTATATTTTTAAAGAATGACACAGTTCTCAAAAGATATTCATTGGTTTTTCCTATACATATTACAATGTTCGTGTAAGTAAGTATCTGAAATCTGAACTCATTACAGGGCTGCACCGCTACACTGTTATCCACATCCACATGTTTAAAATGTATGCGTACATCGTTCAAATAGCCAGCATTACATTACAACTGATATATCCTCAGTCACCACTAATTTTTTTTTGAGGTCAGTTGAAATTTCACTAGATATCTGCCTCGCCACACATATAGGAAGTTACACTTTATACTTCGTCCACACCTTGACTTGACAGTAGCAAAAAATCAGCTAAGCTTACATGAGCTTCTTAACGAGCATGAATGCATACACCCTGATTTTACTTATTTGAAAAATGTGCAAACGGAACCATCACGGACTTATGACTTATTCTTTTTTGTAAAACCAACAAGAAACCTATTCAGAGATTGGGAAACCCTACTTAGAAAAGATGATATATTAACTTTGAACGTTTACATTTTATTTCTCGTAGGCTCAGAAGGGAAGGTTCATTAGGACTAAATGCCTTTTTAATGGTATGCGAGTTCAAAAAATTTATTGACAACTCCTTTGAATTTTGGAAAGTTGACTTGTTTACTAAAGTTTTTAGTAGATGGGTAAAAATATAATCACATGATATATCGCCTAAAACAGCACCCAAAGTCTTTATAATACATACAAAATGATATATATAGGTGCATAATATGTAAGATGGCTAATCTATTTTGAAATTCTATTTTTTTCCTGTGGGCTTCCTCAGTTGGTTTCTGAATTAATTAAATTCTTACATGTTTTATTGCATTTCCTTTCCTTAATCTTGTTAACAACACACTGCGAGGAACTTCCTAAATCTCATAACAGAACCCTTTTTTCAACCTGAAAATGTCGTTTTGAAGGCACAATTGGATATAATATAATGTCTTTGTACGTTGTTTTATTTCAAGTGATATTTCATGAAGGAAGCAAGAAATATTGTTCATTGAAGCAAAACCTACATAATATTGTACATTTCTACGTGCCGCACCATATTCTTGTCAGATTTCTGAACTGTGAAGCAAGTCAAATCAAAAAGTTAACCCGTCGCTTCAATGATCACCTTGTGTAAATGAAATGAAATATGTTTTCATTTCATTAATGACATTTTGAATCACTAGACTCATAATAATCTCTCTTTTTCAGCACTTTTTGTGAAGGAATGGAACGAGGCAAAACAGATACCGTGTTGTACAAAAAGGAATTACCGGTCACCAGCCGACAACGGCATCATCACTAAAGGAGCGGCCAATGAACTAAGAAAAATGTTAATTCTTTGTTGTGGTTTAAGCGGTTTGAATTTTTTCCCAGTTGCCAGTTGATAAGTGTTGCGCTTTCTTACTGATCAGTGTACACTACGGTTTCAAAAACGTTTTCCACAGTGCTGGTGCCATGGGTTGTAGGTTGTAGTTGTGTTTTGTACTGTACACACACTACACACTACACACACACAGCATGGAAGAACATCAGTAACTCTGTCCATGGCAGTGGCCCATGGAAAAGTGCCAAATGCCAAGATTATCATGTACTACGAGATTATGCTTACATAGCAATATCAATACCTTATATTATATTGCAATGCATAACTATAACCCTAGCAGTGAGCGATCTCACATCACACAGTACCACAGAGGGAGAGAAATCAGTCATAAGATCAAAATTAAAGAAGCATATTATTCTTACATTAGATAAATCTCTAAAATGGTCCACCAACGTCAGAAGTGCCTTTTCATTCAAAGAGTTCAAAAAGTGCTCAGCAGCTTTCCAAAAGAGTAACAGACGAGGATGAGAAAAGAATAGGGAACGTGCATTATGAAAGATTTTTGACGATGAGAGGTGCCTCGCTTTTAACATCGGTCGGGGCAATAATAATGACCATAAATGTGTTGTTTTACTTGTGAATCTGGTTGCTATGCTAATATGATTTCGAGCAACCAAATTGATAATGAATCTTTTATGTAGGTGTTTGGGTTTGGCAAAATGTAGGGTACTAGGTAGGTACTTCATATAAATATGATTTCACTTCAGTAGCTTACTTCATAAGTTAAGCAGTCGCCCTTGTTATTGACGGAAATAAAAATTGATATAAACTAAGAAAATTATAAGCTGAGCTTATTTCTCCAAAAACTTTGCCAATTTCGTAACTTAAATTATAGAATTTTCGAATACAGTAAAAGCAAGCAAGGCTTGTTGATTGACATAAAAAACACTCGGTGGACCTGAAGCAAAAGTGGCTTTTGTCTAAGTCTTTTCCCAATGAACCAAAAATGAAATTTTTAAAAGCTTGTTTTTATTAGCTCGCTGCGAAGCAAGGACGAGCTTATGATCTTGCCATGTCTGTCCGTCCGTAACGCTTATTTTTTAAAACCACTTTAAAGATTTTGTTATTGAACATTTGGGTTGGGTTGGTCTGTAAAGTCCATAGGATGGATGGATGCGCATGGATGGTTGGTGAGGCTCATAGGGATGACTGGGTACCCTGCATGGACAGTTGGTGACCGGATGGAATCGTTCTAGGGTCGCACTTACGCCCAGTATGGGCAGTTGGAATTTTAGGACATTTTCCCCTACGAGTTAGAACACTTTTGACACGTAAAAATGTAGAATTTGGGGGATTTTAAGTTCTACTGGGCCCACATTTTTAGAACACTTTGGGCATGTAATTTTGGTGTTCTACAGGTTGATGGGGGTGTTTTAAAGGATGATTTGGGGTGTTCTACTGGTTGATTAAGGGTGCTCTACAGGTTTATTATGGGTGTTCTACAGGTTTATTATGGGTGTTCTACAAGTTGATTTTGGGTGTTGTTGTTGCAAGAATGTCCGATCACCGAATGTTGAATACATTAAAGATTCACACTGAAATTAATCCAATTAATCGCCTTTGGCGTAGGTCAGGTCATCCATTTTCTCCATCGAGCTCATATGTACTCATTAGCAAGGTAAGAATGCAATAAATGCCATTTTTAATAAACTTGTGTTGACCTTAGACCCACTTCGTGTTGCGCCAGTATGCTCACTTTCGAACGCGAAATATCGCGGTAAAGAATCACTCAAGTTTCAAATTTAAGGCGTTAATTTTAATGACACGACGCCGCACCGTTTAGATTGAGAAATGCATCATACGGCGAGGGTGTCGTGTAATTGGCTACCATCAGGTTAACGCTTCTGGAGACGATGTCCCCATTTTTTAAAAAAAATTTATAACTTGGCTAAAATACATCTATAAGCGTTGGGTCTACGTAACTTACAATTAGATATCGCCATTTATGCAGGTGAATTCTTACTGTATATTGCTACGGAGACTTTTTCCTGTCAATTTACATTAGTTTCCTCTAGTAAATTTGATTAATTATATACTATTTATGAGTGTTGTCTGGCAGGGCAGCCATCGTTTCGATTAGCCAAAGCAACTTTCGATTTTCTTATGTGGCTCTGTTCGTAGTAAGAGGGACTATGCACAGCACAACCTGGAGTAAACCAACCTGGCTCCGCTGGAGTAAAATCTTACATGCATTGTAAATGGCAATTACGTACGGTGCGTAGTTACGGAGACGGTTGCGCTGCCTCCCTAATAATAGTCGAATTGTACAAAACCCCTACTGACTGAAACTCACGAACCCACTCTCTGAAAACGAAGATTTAATTTTAGAATACTTGTATATGTTCATGCACACATGCAGTGCACCTATCTCTAAACTGTCGTAGTGTCTAAATAGGACCATCATAATACGCACGTTATGATTATGACCAATCATAGTCATGAACGGACAGAAACGGGCACATTTACATATCAAACCCTTTCTCATCCTCACTTTATTCAATATCCTGTTCCTCATAAAACAATCTGATGATCAGGTATCAGGTTTAAAATGAAAATTTGATGTACGCACCTCACCAGTGTACCAAACATGAAAACTTTTTGCGTGCATCATCCTTTCGTCATTAGAGGCATGTCGTGTGTGAATACAGATTCTAATCCTGGCTTACGCATTACCTCTCATGATATTGTTGCAATTTTCTACACAAAAGTTGTTGAAAGAACTGTCGTTCAGTCTTCAGGCCCATCAACGTAACCATTTGTGTACGTTGTCCCAATCCCCCCATTCTCTCAGACTTTCACCACACGTAGGCAAGCAAGCCATACCGTGGTGTTATTGCAATTTCGTGCTCATTCAGTATCGCCAATCTACCATTTCATTTAATTCATTTTCAGTGGGTGCTACAAACAGAAATCTCGTGCAATTGAAATTGAGATCTACCATTATCATTTACTGTTGCCGCACCGTCATTAGTAGTTGGGTTTTCATGAACACTCTCATTTACATTCACACCTAGGTGTGCACGTAGGGGTACACCTTTCGAAGCAGTTCTTAATGAAAATGGCCGTAATTACCTGACTGACGTGAACACCCATAAAAATGTCCAGTTATGTGTTCACTGAGTACCAAATCAATCAGTGATTAGCAATTAGTTCGTATCGTATACGCTGGATACAAAACCAAGCAATCATATCCTGGTTCGGTTCACTAAATGAAAATCACAGGGCGGTATGTTCCAACCAGCAGGTAAATAAAAATAAAAAGTTGTGTCACTGGCAATCATCAATCAGACATTCATTATGAAAATATTTGATTCCCTATCGATCGTTTTTTATACACATCAATGTAACATTTCATCTTGGTCACCGTTGAATTTAATGGCTGACGATTTACTTGGCTGTAAGTGTGCCATTGGAAAACTGATTTTCTTTGTGTTCAAAATGGACGAGAGATCCTTATATTTCGGCTATCTTATTAAACTATCGTATTTTTTAAACATTAACAAACTCAAAATCGATAATATGCGACTCGATCATGACGTTACAATCTGTTGATCAATTATAGTGATGATGAGCTCTATCTATATAGCCTCTAGTCGCTTGAGGTTCTCGTGTGGAATTGCTTTGCTCCACTACTAGGAGTTACAAACACTGACTGCCTGTGCTAAATAAACATCCATATTTGTTTGAAACAAAAAGCCTAAGGAATGCCTATTTTATTGAGCAGCGTTTTTCCCAACCCCAACTTTTTACACACACACATAATATATGTCCTTTTTATACCTTACTTTTATATCAGTGTAGCACGAGCACGACAAGCGGTTGAGAAAAAAAGGATTCGAAATGACTATGCATTCCGTTGGCGTTCAGTAGTGGACTACACGAAGTGGAAACTATGTACGTAATAAGCATAATCAAGTTCAATAGAGTATTCAGTATTCACTCCTTTTGATTCTCCTCGATTCGACTCACTGATTTCATTTCAAAAGTAAGGACCAAAATATGGTATATGTAGCAGATGAGCGATGCTGATATCAAATATATATGGTAAAGACCTCCCGTGTATTTCTTTGATTGACTCGAAGTCAAAAACGGGCTAAAAAGAATGCTAAACTTTACATGCTATGGTATGGTAAGTGATTGAGAGTATAAGACAGAATGAATACTGAAACTAAAGCTGAACATTGACTTTTCAATGATTATTGGTGTAGTCATTACAACATTTGCAATTTTCTTTGTAATGTTTGGGATTGTAAATTGTAAATGGACTTCGCAATGGAGTATTTATGTAGGTATAACTTTTTAGCTCTCAAATTGCTTTCGGGTGGAGACCAACTTCGCAGTAGTAATGGTATCCTTGCCTTTTTAATAATCATTCATTGTTGAACATATTATGCCGTCATTATCCATGATGACTGCTGACTACTGTGAAAAAATCAATCCATCATGTTTTCTCATGGTTTTGGTTAGGGCTTTTGTGCGTTTGTCACAATGTGATAATGTAAAAGTGGTAGGGTAGTTGTATCATAGGGAATATATGAAAACGTGATATGGTGACTGCGATTGTGGACTTCTATGCTTTGTAACAAGAAAATGTGTTTTGAGCCAATATGATATAATAATCCGTACAGGTATTCTACGACCACTTTGTATGTTCAAAGTGCATGTGATAATGTATAAGGAAAGCGAAAAGTAATCATCTTCGAATTTCCGATTGGGATTTATACCCCCATTAGTATCTTGTGTGAAAAGATACTTGCGTACATTTCATTTCACAGGTGTTGTGTGACAATTTTATTTTCGTCGGCGGATTTTGGTGTTCTTATCGGTCGGCGGTCCTCAGACCTGTGGTCCGATTTTAACATTCGCTACGTCTTTCGAAAGAGCTGGAATGCGATTTAGCTGAATTGGCGCTCTGTATGCCATTGAGATAGAAGGTTAAGCTATATGTCGATCAGAAGCTACAAACCTTAGGAACAATATTCCGTTGGAATTTGATTGCGGCAACCCTCTAGAATGGAGATACAAATAATCCAACAAGGTCGAAGTCGAATATAACGTATAGCTTGATTTAATTTTTGGTATTAACCATATTACGCACACACACCATGCCACATGCCACACATGAGAATTCATGAGTAATTACGGGGGTTGTCCATCCATGTACTGTTGCTGTTCAATGTTTATTTATTAAATTTGGCCAACGATGAGACATGTAGCAGATAACTCGTGCGTGCATGCATAGGTGGCGTATGCATGCAGAGTTGGGAAGTTGTGGTAGGAGGAGAGTATAGTATATAGCATTGAACAGGGAGAGGCAGCAGATATACAGAAATGGTAAGGGCAAAGCAGAGGGCAGCATAGTAGAAAGGCACGGACAACCTTCAATCAACGATTAAAGAAGAAGGATAGCAAAAACCTTAGCTATTTATGAAATTACGTATACTGTCGGTCTGTCTGTCTCTGCGATAACTCCAGAATGCTTGATCCGATTTTGCTGAAACTTTGCGTGTAGGTACATCAGGTCTGGGGGAAAGCAGCTATTAAATTTCAGCCAATTCGGATCAAGGACAAGGGGTCAAAGGTCAAGTTGAAAAGTTTTTTGGAATGGGTTAGGGATGTCATGCAGTCAGTGTCAAGGCAAAGCGTGATTTCGAAAAATATTATACGGTATGGTGTAACACTGGGCCTTATCCAGTTTTTGCGAAAAATACATATAAAATGAGATTTCGACAGTTTGCTGGCTACTGGTGTCATTACTGTCATTACTGTATTTTACACCCAAAAGTTCAATTTTTAAATTTCCGCTAGAGATTGTTTCATAGAGCTAGATAACAAAAGTCCCAATTAATTAATAAGTATTTTACCCAATAAGTATAAACCGCACCCAAACCTTTTGCATTAAATCACTTTTAATATTGTTTATTTGTTACAACATGGAATCTTTAATTGTTCATTTATGCTACTCCAATACTTTAAATAGAACAATTTGAATCCCCGTGTATTCTGAATGTATTTTGGTAATGTCAAAATGAGATCTTTCCAGTATTAGCGGTATAGTGGACTTTGTAATAAACACCTCATGTAGTGTACGGTATACCTTGCTTCCTCACGATTTTCGCGAAGGGAGAGTTGAGTGAGAGTGAGGGCGAGTTTAGAAAATACATTAGTAATACACAACTCACAACACAGTTTGAGTTTGAACTCAAGTCTTCCTCAATTTGTTGATATGTAATATGAAAATGCTTAGAACGAGTTTAAACTACCACCTTAGCGACAACAAAAATTCATTTCTAATGCGGGTATAACACTCCTGTTTTAGCTAAGTATTGTTTGAACGGTCACCAGTCATAAAGTCCCAGTGCACTGCAGTTTTCTCATTGTCATTACAAAATCGAAAATACAATATTTTTAGGTCATTTTGAAAGAAAGTTTTCTTGATAACCGCGTATGGGTGAACACACCATAATACCTTAGTGGTCATCTACATAGGTAGGTATGTTCATTTACAATATTTTTACGAGACGAAACTGAGGAACCGTTTTTGAGTTCTCATGGTACAAAGAACGCTGGATGACAAAGGACTTTGGGAAATTGTAGTCGAACTCCATTTTATATATAGATTGAAAGCATGAGTACAGCTTTATAGTCAAACTGTGTGTATTGTAAGTAAATGAACACATTTTTTACATACTTTCATACGAAAATCCTTATGGTTTTAGAGGAGCAAATTGTTCTTCAAATCTAAAATGTAAAAATTACAATTTCATACAAAAATCAGGTATCTTGAAGAATGTTGCACGTAATGTTATTTCTACGGGCGTGCAATTATTTATGTTATGATGGCAGATATTTATTGCAGCTATGCATCAACTGCCATGTTTTTTCTGCTTACGGACACCATAATTTCCCAATCTGAAACGCTTCTTACGCAGTGTCGATCATGACATCATATCGTAATAGCTAAATAACAACAATTGAGTACGGCTCGTACATCGGTTTGAGCTAAATTGCTGAAAAACAGAACAGTTTTAAAAAGAAAACTTCCGCTTCCAGTCGTTATGATGTACAAGATACCTCAAACTCTTACCTTTCCTCTAATCTAGTCACTTAAAATTACGTATTCGATTTTTGTCAGGCTCATAACTAGTGCACACAAACAATGTCCAATATTACGTGGTCACTTCATGTTCGCAGGGCATTAAAATAAAATCACGTAATAACCAAAATTCCTGCAAGGCAAAGACGGGGTCGTCACGTTATCATAGTCAGCCGTTTCTTGTTTCCACTTAAAAAATATGCTTTACGCAACAACACCTACCTTTTTTATTAACCACCACTACCAGTGAGTGCTCTATGAAGCAGTTGATTATTCACATTCAAGAATTTTCGACGGCGCAACATGAAATTAAATCATATTTCTAATTTAAGAATATGTATAAAGAAAGTATAAATACTACAGTATAAAACCAAAAACTGACACATTGACCAATTAATAATATAATCTTGGTCACAGAGGTGGGTATTTGAAAATTTGAAATATTTGACTATTTCAAGTAGATATTTTCCAAAAAGTATTTTGCTATTTTGTATTTGGAACAGAAATTGGAAAATTTTGCTATTTTCTATTTGAAGTAGCTATTGCACATGCATGAAATTACGTCATAGCTTCAATAGCTTCATGCAAATAAACGTCTCACTGACTATGAGTGTGACAACGTTGTTTGTGCTCATTCAAGTTTCGTGTGACGTAGACCGTCATTGGTAAACCGGGATTTGCATTTTTAAAATGTTTGAAAAATTTTACTATTTAAAATTGCAAATAAGTAATAGCAAATTTTCGAGTTACTATTTCAAATAGACTTTTTGTAACGAGTATTTTGCTATTTGATATTTGAAATATAATTAAATTGAAATGTAAATTTCAAATATGCATAGTTTTTGTCTTTTATTTAACCAAAGCATAACGTTTTTCCGCACAAATTAGCTCACACTAATGTAGGTACATATTATCCACCTCATTTAAAACTGATTTATCGGGAAAATGGCAGCTCTAAGCAGAAAAATAACGTCGGATTCGTTAATAACATGTTAAAATTGATAAAGTTTGACTTTGACGTATAACACCCCTGAGTCCCGCATGTATCGCGGTTCCCGAGCGAGTGTGTTGTGTGTGTGTGTGCTGTGCTGTATGAATAGTACAGTAACAGTATAAGAATTTAGAATGACCACCGAAGGAAGGACGTGTGCCCCACAAAAAATTGCAGAATATTTTGAACATGAAATCTAACACTCAAATCGTCACCACACACACACATTCACACATGACACATCCATTGCACATTTCGAATATTGCATTTGTATTGCAGAAACTGCAACATAACCAGTCCTACCAGATTTTTCGTTGTACGTGAAAAGCTCATTGTCCGACAAAGTTTATATGCGTGTCGGATTACAATGGACGATGCAATATTTTTCAGATAAGGATATTTTTCAGAAGATATACAGCCATACGCACTAAAATCTTGTCAAAGATTACAGTCACTCTCATGGCGTGCATTGTCTGTGTCGTGTGAGTGAGTGAAAAACGAAACGCAGCGTGCAGGCAGCAATATTGATAACAATAACATTATCTGCTATAACTTTTTTTAGCATACATGTTTCTTCTCTAGTCACCGCAATTTTAGTGTTATAATGTGGATTGCAGAAGTGCCAACAGCCAGCTCTTGACACATATTATATTAGAGATGAATTAGCACTTTTTCGTGGATACGCTTCTCCTCAGTCAAAACTTATTTCTTTGAAGAAGAGATGTGAGTCATTCATTCAGAACAATCAAAAATGAAGGAGCATCGCATTTTAAGCAAAGAGTGTCTCGAACTTGTGAGTGGGGATGGCGAATAGTCTTGTCTCTCTTTATCTTCAATACGTAGGTTTTAGTAGTGATTATACATTTTGAAATATACTGAAATGTTTTGAACACTATTGGTTTTTGCAACTTCTTACAATTGGATAGCTTACGACTCGCGACTCTAATAATTGTAGCCTCAAAAAATTGATATACTAGCTGCTTCGAACGGAGGTATATTATTTTTTTGAAGACTATTTGCAAGCATCGTCTCGTCCGTGTGTTAACCTTCCCTTACTCTGCTCTGCCATGTCTCTGTCACTAGTCACTAGTCTCTATCTCTACCCTCGCACGTTTTGTTTTGATTTCTGATTTCATTTGAGCTTAGAACATAAGGACTAAGGACACATAGGGAACCACACATATATCGTGTTATGGTAGGAAAGGGTTTGGCTTGGCATATTAAGACTATCATCGTATATTATTGATGCGATATTAATGGTTTTTCTTTCCTGTACCATTTAGATGCACGAATTATTTACACCATAATAATAATAATATTTTGCAAACACACGACCTACCAGACTGGTTTCTGATTTGCAGTTGCAGTGGTGGATGTTGTATCAACATCAACATGAAGTGCGGCTTGGAAATTACGTGGGTGGAACTTGTGATTTATGGTGAATGAGAATACGTAAGGAAGAACACACCAAGAAACTTCGAAAAAGAATTTCTTCCCTATGGTGTGTCTCCGTTGAATAATGACGATTATGATTAAATAAGTATATATGTGAATCTATGACAACGAATTGAATGAACATGATATAGACACACGTTTAGATGTATTAATGGAAAAGTCATAATATACTGTACTCTTTGACTGTACAGAAGGAATGTTTAACATGTGTGTCCTACCAACAAAAACCTCCCATGTATTAAACAGGGAAATTAAAGGTATTGAATCAGAAAAGTTGTCCTATCTTTAACAACGCTAACTCTTGTGAATTCCTCTATGTGATTGAGCATATATTAGGAAAGGAAACTTTCAAATGTGCAAGTCAGTCAAACAAATTGGCAAATCAGGACATGTCTTGGGCGGTCTCTTTGACACAACATATATGAAATACTTTCGTAGCGTAATGATTTTGTGTGTGAGTTTTCGTTAAATTAAGCTATAAAGTTTTTGCAAGCATGGCCGTAGCCAGACCCAAACCCAGGGGTATGCACGACTTACCATGCATAGAACAATTTTTTAATTAAAAATTCACTTCCAGTGGAACATGCGCTTCCATTTAGCAATAACTAAACATTTTGGTTATTAAGATAATTATACGCACGTAAAGTGGCAGCATCAAACAACGTATAATTAGAATTTCTGCATTTTTGAAGCAGATAAGCTGCTAGAGTTTAAACCAAAGTTAGGAAATGGGGAAACGGACTTCCTATCGCTCAACGTAAAGAAAAAGTAATTTCTAAACCTAAATATTTTCCAGAAAAATTGTGGATTAAAGTAACTGATTTTATAATATATGCTTTTAATTAGCATTCTCAAAATCTTTCCAAAAACTCTTATAGCGCGCACTGTAAATACAAAAACAATTCTGTAGGTGGAGAGTATTGCTTTTGTGACGTTGGAGTAGTTTTGGTTGGACTTATCCTTCAAATTTTAAGACATATCGCGCATTTTGAAGTGGACGAGGGCGAGAGTACAAAAAATATCACGGGAAACACCATGAAAAAATTTCACCTTTCAGTTGCTAACTTGGCTTGGCTGGTGCAGTGCAAAGACAACGACAATCTTCCCATGTTATTTCTAGTAATCTCGCACATTTCAAAATGCCCTGTGTAGTTCAATTCTTCATTTTTGAGGTTATAATCTAATTAATGATAATTGCAAATTGCATATAATTTACGAATGTTTTATGACAATGTAATAAATACAGGATGTCCTGGGCAGGTGAATACTTTGTTTATGGATTCTTTAGATTTTTTCGCTCTTGGTGTGTCGAATTCGTACCCGGTTTTGACCGTCCATATCTCGAAAAGGGTTACGAATTTTGCACGCATGAAGGCAATAATTTATGCTCAGAAAAGTTCAAAGAAAACATATACAACAAAAGTACGGAAGGATCCACCCGGGACATCCTTTATAAATGAGTACGATATGAGTTAGCTTCATATAAGATCACTTGGCACTTCCAGTATGTCTGGACATGTAACCCATAATTTCATTAAACAATATATAAAGAGTAAATTAGCCAAGAATATATCCAAGCAATCCGACATACTGAAGTATTGAACCAAACTTTCACGTTACAAAATTTGTTTTCTTTTGGTCAATCTAGTAAAAAATCCTTATTTTTCAATTTCCAGGGCCATGCCTGCCCCTATCTACGGCCTTGTTTGCCAGGTTGTCGTTGTCTATGTCTGTATGTGCGTGTGTGATCAATGTATATGTCAATCGACAGCTATTTGATCTCGGATCATTATGTTGACAATATTTTGAAATACTACGTAACCGTTTTAACGGTGTGACGATTTCAAACTTAAACATGGAACTTACTAAATGGCGTTACAGAATAGTAAGTAACGAGTGAGTCATGTAATGCATATCAGAGATAATCGCCGTCATGCTCGAGATGTCATGTCGTTTCGACTCGTCTCTTTGTGTCCTTAGACGGAAGTTACCCAATGGACTTTTACAGTCTTCTCGTATTCTTTGAGATATTTGATGAATCATTATTACTGAGAGTTCGTTTATAAAATAGCGGCGTGGTTGTGGTTCTGGAATTAGCGAGCTAAATTTTATCTCGATAATTGTTTAGAATGTAGAAGTTATAATATAGTGCCTTTCTTGCAATCCTAATAGTTGATTTCAGTTCAGTAAAGTCGTTGAACCAGCTTAAGCGTATATTATGAATTTGTCAAATTTTTTTGAACTACAAAATGAAGGCCAGTTAATAAGCTTCAAGAAAATGTAAATATATGGCGAATTCTGTTATGGTTTCTCTGACTTTTATTCGTGTTTTTATAACTAGTTTTCCATTTAAAAGCATTGGAAATCGCCTTCCCTCAAACTCATTCATAAAAATCTGTGAAACCTTTATTAACTTGCGACCTAGAAGCAAGTTATTAGTTTTGTCTGCGGCGTCCGCCGGCTGTCTGGGTGTCTGTCTGTCTGTCTGTAAATGCTCTAGCAGCCACAGTTTTCAAAATTTAAAAAAGATTCTTTCACCAATAGTATCATCAGTACATTAGCTTCGACAAGTTTGAAGATGAGCAAAATCGCATGCGCGATATGCGCGCGGCGCGCCACTTTCAAATTTTTTCAAGTAGCAACATATAGGTTGTTATAGCTCAATCGAAATAGCATAAAATGTTACGTCCAAAACAATGTTCAAAATTTGAAAATGATTCGTGTGCGCACCACTAGAGGCGCTTTAACTCAATTCAAACAATTATGAATAACTCAGAAACTAATAAAGTTTATGACATTCTGTTTTCACAAATGGATACATGCAAGTGAAGGTCACTTTGTATCTTAGTGCAGACAGTATCGTGAGCGCCGAATGCGCGTGGCGCGCAACCTTGAAATTTCTCAAATAGTGTGTGTGCTATCCATAGTGTGTTATAGAACTAATCGAAAGAGCACGAAAAGCTACATCTACAACAATATGAAAATGTAATGTGCGAGCGCAGCAAAAGGACAGAAAACAGAACAAATGACAGATATCAGTAACTTACAAACACAAAAAGCAGTGTAAACACTATAGCCCCTCGTATCACTATACAAGCACTGTAGGGTAGGAGCTGCTACAAAAGCAGATATCGTCCAGGAGGAAGACAGAAGTTGTACACTAGGACTCAGAGCTGAAAGATCTCAGCTCTGCTACCACTTCTCACACACACTCGGGTCTACAAGTTTCAGGCTTTTTCAGTCTTCCTGATAGTGTAGGCATATCCGAGTTTCCACATTTATTTGTTTTCATTATTGTGTTCTAAGTTTCAGAAATTCATTTACTTAATAAATATTAATTTTCTGTGTCAATTGAACACATACCGCTCTCCCACGCCAACTTATTTCGTATTTCTGATCGAACCTAGGCTATGATAGGATCAATTTTACAACATATAGAAACGGTCCGTCATAACACAAAGCATAACAAGCAGAGTAAACAGAGGATAGTACAGAAAAGCACGCGCAAGCTATTTTGTGCTGCAAACGGGAGCAAGTTGTCTATATTTGCACTTGAGCGGTTTATTAACTTTCGACAGAAAGTTTTTGCAATTGCTTTCCTGTCTGTCTGTCTGTAACCACTCTAGCAGACACAGTTTTCAAGATTTTCGAAAAATTCTGTCACTACTGGCATCACCAGTACTTCATCTATGACGAGTTCGTTATTCAGCCATTTTGGCCAACGACAACCGTTAGAAACCGTTACTGCTTAATTGTTTTCTTATGACAACATATATCATGTGATACATCTTTCGACAGGTATTTGAACACTGATCATCACAGTGACAATATTTTGAAATACTACGTAACCGTTTTAACGGTACGACGATTTCAAATTTTCTAACCTTCGATAAAGATCAAGTCGGGTATCAATCGACAGGTATTTGAACACTGATGAACATGGAGACAATATTTCGAAATCCTACGAAACTGTTTTAACAGTATGACGATTTCAAACTTAAAAATACATGATTTTCTTGTAAATAGAGCACGCAAGAACAATCAGTGAGTCATGTAATGTATGTCATTTCGCCTCGTGTCTTGTTATTTGCCCTCATCTTATTGCGTATTGCGTCCCCTATCGAAAGTTATTTATCTGACTTTTACACTCTTCTCGTTGAATCTGCCAAACTTTTACATTTTTGTTTTCTTCAGATTATTGACATAATGTTTCTAGTTTGGGAGTTTAAAATTGCCATCCTGTTTTTAAAATATGAGCGTTTGAAAAAAAATAATCAAAACTCGCTTTGTAAATGTATTGAGAAAAGTATCTCAGACTGCCCCAAAACCCCTTCCCACGCTGACTCGTAATACAATCTTAAAGTTCGTCTGTCATTTTTATGCTATTCAGGGCAATATTTTATTGCGGCGCATTTTAGTTTTAGTTTGTCTTTATTTATAGTGTTAAAAGAATTCAATTAGCTTACTTAATTGATATCCTATTCGTCGTAACACTATCATAACAGAACTATCATTCCAAAAGGCATATAAGACTGTCATCGTAAGCAAAAACCGTTAACACTATACCATTTCAGCAACAATAAATCCTCTGGCTGGTAAGAAGTAGAGATGCTTTAAGCGTATCATGCTGTACTACTGACATTTGACCTTTGGCGAAGGTCAAGTCATATATTTCCTCCGATGAACACGATGTATGTTCTCCGTTGAGCTACAATGCACTCATAACCGAAGCCAGAATGCAAAAAATGCTATTCGTTGTGGAGTTATGCTATATTACTGATGTGAGTTGACCTTTGACCTCTGGCGAAGGTCAAGTCATGTATGTTCTCCGTTGAGGTACAATGTATTCATAACCGAAGTCAGTTGCTGAGATATAGTGTAAAAAAGATTTTATTTTGATCTTTGACCGGGTCTAGGTCCGTTTCCCCCAATCCCGTTTCCCCCCACGGGTCTGGTTTCCCCCAAACCCATTTTCCTCTACACCAGTTTTCCCCTATACCACTTTTCCCCCAAGCCAATTTTCCCTCGTACCAGTTTCCACTGTACCAGTTTTTCCCCATGACTGTTTCCCCCAAGTAAGTTTCCCAACACCTGCTCGCCTTAAAAAATTCTGTTTTCCTTCCACTGCTTTCGAGCACAATTCTATGCACATGTCATCATAATCCAGGGGATATCTTCATGTTCCCATATAAATATTTTCATAAATGGGTTTGGTATATACCTACGTTTTATATGAATTCAAAATATTGAAATCTGAAAAAATAAAATGGCAACTTCATAACAATGAACCTTCTCTCTTGAGTGGCTTGAATCTTAAGTTATAGAGTGATTCAAAATACTTTAGCTTAATTTAATTGGTGGTCACTTGGTCACTCAGAACGTGGTCTGAAAAATATGCAGCCTTCGTGCGTAATTTGTGCAGCGTTATGGGCTACGCTGGAATGGAACACCTTTTTCAATGTCCTTGATAAGTCAATGACTAAAGAATATTTATCTGGTGACTTGAAGATACGTATCGCCTGGATTGCGATTACATATAGAATTGCACTCGAAAGGGATTTAGGTATTCTTCATACATAAAGGACTTCAGAAAAGTAATTTGGTTAGGGCGAAACAAGTGTGGGGAACCGTACTTGGGGGAAAACAGTCATGGGGGAAATACTGGTATAGGGGAAACTAGTACGAGGGAAAAGTGGTATGGGGGAAAACTGGTGTGGGGGAAATTGGGTTTGGGGGATAACCAGACCCTTGGGGGGAAACGGGATTGGGGGAAACGGGCCGGTAACGCTTTGACCCACTTCCGGTTGCGCCCAGAATGCTCAAACTTGAACTTATCCGAGGTATTGAGGTAAAGAAGCAGTGTGTGAATTTTCAATTTGAAACTCCAAAGCGCTCTCGAGTTATCCTGTTAACGGAGCGAGCGAGCGACGGGCTTCGAGTGATCATAATACGCTTAAGCGTAATAATAACTATATTAGATTATGTGAATACAATTTCGTGTCTTGCAAAAATGCATGTACATATATTGTATTGTAAATATTTCGAAAGTGAGTTTGTCATCAAATTTTACACGCTTTTTACTCAGAATTTCATTCCAAATCCTTACTCCACACCATCTTACTGAATTCTTAAGTTTACTGGAGTTTAGTGAGGGAAGTGTCAAGCGCGAATATTCGGATCGGGAATTCGAAGAAGTTTGAAATCGGAAAATATCATTTTGACGGAACTCGAAAACAAATTTCAGAAGCGATATCTGTCTTCTTTCAGTTACTGTGTGTTGATAAAAATAACACAATAATTTTCCTGTAGCAAAGCTTTTCTTATAAATAATTCCACGTTTAAATTAATTTTGGCATATTTTACTATATTCCACATTTAAGATAAACCTGTTAATTACATATTGGCTAAATTCAAAGTGAGGTATGTTATAATGTTATTTGGTTAAATCGGGTTATTAGTTATTTTTTGTTAATATTATAACCGAAGAGTTATTTGTTATTTTGCTTGATTAAACGAAGGTTATTTTGCCATATTTTGCCATTTTGGATTGGGTTGGTTAACTTTACCCTACTCTAGGGCTGGTGTATCCGTGTTATTTTTTGTTCTTTATCATTCAAAGGGAAAATCAGTTATTTTATTATTGCGAGTTATTTTTAACAAAATAAGGATATAACACTAACAGACCTCACTTTGAATTCAGCCATTGTATTTTTCCTAAATCTAATGGCGATTGCACTGTCCACATATTTAATCCGTAACCAATATATCTTACACAAAACCTGACAAGAATATTTTAGTTTGGGTTGTGGTTTAATTCTTAACGGTAGCAGCAGTGGGTCTAGGCCCGTTCCCCCAAGCTCGGTTCCCCCTGGGGCTTGATTCCCTCAAACCCAGTTCCCCCTAAGCCACATTCCCCCTAGACCCAGTTCCTCCTAAGCCACTTTCCTCCCAGACCAAGTTCCACTCATGCCTGTTTCCCCCCATACCGATTTCCCACCAAACAACTTGCGTCACTACTGACTGTTTGATTTTAAGTCTTGGATGTATTAGTATTATGCAAGAATGGATCGACTGCATTGCATTGCCTTCTATTCAACATTATCTAGTGGATATGACCTCAGGATTATCAGAGGCAAGCTTTACATACCTTAACACCTTGCAACAAGTAGACTGAGAAAGATATTTGACCGATGATTAGTAAATTGACGTAAAGGGTGGTCGACCTAGTATTTTTAAAATGAAATTATTTATTTATTTTAACGTTTACATTCTTCTTGAAGCATGAATCTGAAAGATCATGTTTTTGGATTTCTAAAACTCAAAATTTAAAAATGCTATCATCTAAGTGAGCCCCGTTAGCATTGACACAATTCTTAATACTCCTTTCGAAGTTTGCACTAACCTTTGTAACATCTCTCTTGTTATCCCTCCTCACAGTATTGTAACAAGGCTTTTTGGGAACATTAACAAAGGATCGCGTCTCTCGCAATTTGCTTACCCAATTGAAAAACCTGATGGTACAAGTCCACGTCCTGACGTCCTCTGTTATCACAAAATGTTCTCCGGAAGTCTCTCCGTGTGGTCACTATGGACTTGGTTCTGGTGAATGTGTCAACTATGGGCACTTTTTGCTCGATCGACGATCGACCAATTTGCCATGTTTAGAAATTTTGGACGAATGAACTATTGATACTGATACTGACAACTGAGCTGTGAAATTGAACTCGGGATGCTTGCGTGTCATTGTTGCCAGTAATAAGTTTGAATTTTGAACAGATCGATGTGCACAGAGATCGATCGATATTTCAGATGCATGCTCCAAGAAGAATGTAAATATGTAAATAAATAAATTATTTCATTTTAGAAATACTAGACCATCCGTCGACCACCCTTTATGTAAGACAGTGGAGTGATGAATGAATTATTCTATTCACAATTATTGAATGGAAGATTGATATGGGGGCCTGGGAGGAAACGGGCATAGGGGAACCGGATATGGGAGGAAAATAGCTTCGGGGAACTGGGTCTAGGGGAAACCGGGTCTGGGGGAAATCCAACCCTTGGGGGGAACGGGCCGGTAACGGCAGCAGTCTGTGATGCCAGCCAGTTTTTCTGACTCAGAAAAAGTTGCACATCTTTTGATGTTGCAGCTTCGTTTTGGTATGAAAGCGCAGGTTGTAGGTGCGACCTAATATTCCGTTACCGGCCCGTTTTCCCCTAAAGCCTAGTACACAGCTACGTATTTCCACGGTGAACTACCAAAATTCCCCTCCCCAACAGTTTTTCCCGACTATTCCCCGACTTTGGTACACAGCTCCGCTACTTTGAGGGGAAAAGTCC